>JACXGK010000706.1:0-76414 GCA_016801125.1 Novumbra hubbsi
GCACACTATCAGAGAGTAGGACAGGCACACTATCAGAGAGTAGGACAGGCACACTCTCAGAGAGGGAGCGTGAGTAAGGGAGTCTAATGGTGAACGAAAGATATGAGGGAATGAGGTAGCATGAGGGTAAGAGGAGATGGGAGAAAGTGAGTGAGAGAGAGAGAGAGATACTAGTATTCAACTTAGAGACACCCGGGACAATGGGTATAGAAGTGAATTACGTTTTAATAAGAGCGTGCCACTTTAGACTGCTCAATGGACGCACAGTAGAAACTGATTCACTTAGACATCTCCGATCACTGATGTAACATTTAAAAGCACACACATTCAATTGTATAGTAATACACAAATAAATGACAAATAGAAATGACACATGAGGTTAGTCCATCTGCTTTGCGTGGCTAAAACTAAAAGACTGATCTCTGATCTTTGGAGCAAAATAAATTGGGTTATACTATTTTGAGAGTCCCACAAGTATGCCGTTAGAGGCTCTAACCCTCACCCTAAACCCTCATCTAAACCAAACATGAATTTAAACGTATCAAGCAGTTGCCTATCAACAGTTTGTTGACGATAATATTACTATATATAAAATTATCATAGGAAACACACACCAAATTCCTTAAAAACACAATTTATGTTCTCTATTTCCAGTTGTCATCTACAAATGAAAATAGAGAACATAAATTGTGTTTTTAAGGAGTTTGGTGTTTGTTTTCTATCATAATGCTTACATTTATTGGACAATTTCCAGCTAACAAGATGATGTTCATGAAAAAATATGTTTTTGTAAGGATACCAATATGATATTGGATCATAATGGATCTGTTTATTGGGAAAACTCCAGGTACCAACACAAAGATCATATACTTATGTTAATCTAACGATACCAATGTCTCTGAAGCATTTTCACACAGACGCAGTATGTGATGTGTGGGTTAGATGTATTATGTAGTACAACTTCATTCAATATACTTCAGTACATAGACTTGATGGTGTTTCAACACAAGCTGTATTTCATCGTCCTTGCTGAGGCTAATAACATTGATGCCATATTGTCTGTTGATGTATGTGGAACATCGCATTTCTATCAAGTTCACCAAGAAGTTATGCTATTTATAAATAGGTTGACATCTATCACTTTCTTTTTTTGTAAAGCTCTACACCATCATAGAAATAAATATTACTTCTAGATTTTGCACAGCCAAATGTGAGTACAAAATCTTAAAACAGCTAATATTTTAAACATTTCACAATGTGTCATAATTTATTTTAGAAAAACAAGAAAAAATAGTTTCAACTGTTCATATCTAAGCTATATTTCAATTCCCAGATGGAATATAATATACTAATATAATGTATATATATATATATATATTTACAGACTGGCTCAATAGAGGTATTTTACTAACCTAGAGTCCAAATATGGAAATATATTGTTTTAAAGATGCTAGAGTCTACCTATTGCGGTTTGGCTTCCTTGCAGAGAATGGGCTTCCAGTCCTAAAAGAGATCAATTTCCCGAGAGTAGCAAAGTGACGTCCTGAAACGTTATTTCCTTTGAAGGGCTTACCATGCATATTTCAGCTATGCACTACCAACAAACTCAGGGATAAGAAACGTAAGACCAATCACCTTCAATGCAGTGCAATGTGATTATTCGTTCTAGCTGAGCATCTAATAATGGTTTTATCAATCTATGTACAGTGTATCTCTGTATCTGTCTGTAAGCCCATCTATCAAGCCACAGTCATATCCAAATGTGGGCCGTATGCAATTTTCACGCAATCTTGTCTCACTACTTGTTCTTTGAAGGCCTGGCTGCAGTATAAAGTGACTGAGGGGGCAGATGAAATTAGCAAGGGTACATTTTTCTGTAGTTCTAGCATTGAAATTGTATTGAATTCTGCTGATTGTCATGCTACTAAAAGAAATAAAGATCAAATTCGGACGCCATTGAGTGACTTTGAGGTTGTCATGAAATGTATAGCGTTAGATCAGCTAAGGACCATAAACAGCGAACAAACTCGTACGAAAAGCTAACTTACAACAGTAAGTGCTGAAAGTCGTGTGTATGCCTGCAAACCAAAATACCAAAGTAGTTCTTGCAGAAGAATAAATGTGAACAAACCAATTCAATTAAGCAGCATATCAAACAATCAGACAAACGCTGCAATCAATATTTAGGCTAGATAAACAGCAAAGAAACTCAATAATATTACAAAAACTATCACCAGGCCAACTGGATCATGACAGGATGTAATTTGCTTAATTTACACCTGTTTGGAAGCATCTGCATTAAGTTCCTCCTCTTATTTATTCTGGTTTTCCCTTTAATTTAAGTATGATGTGAAATTGCACAATACATGTATGTGAAGTTCAAGCAAGCCACATCATCAATTAAGCAATAGCCATGCATAGAACCAAATGCTATTAGATAAGATAATGGGCCAACCATTTGAGGTACCATGGGCTGGCACCTCTGTTCCAAGATTATTAGGAACTGTCAGAGGTTATGATAGCTCTGGAGCCATTTCCCTAGCAACGCTTGTCAAACACTGGGTAGCGTATACAAAGCTATCTGGAGTCCAACAACACAGGTGGCAGGTTGTTAATTTTTTTGGGCAATGTAGCTGCTTGTTGCTTTCCTCCTTTATTTTGTCTGTGTACTTTAGGAAAGCCATTATGATATCCATTATTGTGACAGCAAATTAACTGGTTTGAGCTGGTTAATATGGCAGTACGCTAACAATTGAGTTTTTTATAGCTAGCTAAAATGTTAAGCTAATCTGTTTTGTGGAATGCCTAACACAGAGTAGAGGGACGGAGTTGACCCCGCTCCTATGAACCAAAATTTGAGCCCCTGTGCAAACACGTTCCCAAGTACGCTTTTTTCAGTGCGCGCTAATCAGCATTTAAACATATTTCCTTTTTTTAAATAGGGACCTCTAACTAAACATCACCTCTTTGGTCCCTGGACTGGTTTATTGTGCTGTTTTTAGAAATGAAGATCGAGCATGTTTCTCAAGCATGTTTCAGATCAATTTTCTTTCAGGAGACCGAAGACACATTCCTTCTTCTGACTTTTCTTGAAGTTGTTCATCTTACTTTAAGGAAGTCAAACTAGCATAGCTGGCCAACATGGTGTCTGGTAAAGCTATACTATAACAGCAATGCCATAACAAGATGTTTTGGAATTAATTGGCTTGACATCAGGATTTGTATTATTTAACGAAAACTGTACTCATTTTTACTCATTTTGTGGTTTGACAAAATTTTATTCTATCGTCAAATTAAAGCCAAACTGGAGAGACATTAAGGGTCTATCTGATGCTATCTGGCTGGACATTCTCCATAAAAATGAATGACATCCGCTCAATAGAAAAGAAAATACACATTTGGGATGTAAACGCCTTTGAGTTTAGATCTTAAGACTTGAAAGATACCTTTTTAAATGCTGAATAAATCCATATCAAGAACAGTGTGTCAGGGTTCCGCCCTACCTGACTGTTGCTGGCCCGTTGGCTACCTCTGGTGGCCTGTGAGCGATGTGCTCCTCCCTGTCACAAATCACGCCGTCACCAAGCACCTGGCCACCTGCGCACACCTGTCCCTCATCACACTGATCACTGGCCTTACTTAGTTCCCCGTTTCCCTTGGCTCAGTGTCAGTTCAAACTAAATACTCAGCTAGCGTTTTCACTGTCGGTATTAGTTCAGGAGTTGCTCCCTCAGTCGTGCGTTTGGATCCTCACCACCGCCCTGTTCAGGCACAGCCCTTACACAGTGGTTTTCATGCAATTCTTCAACATAAGAAAGTTAAGATTTCCCTGTGAAGTGATATTCTCATTAAAATAAATAAATCAGATTATAGAACAGGAACATAGAACACAATGTAGAAAAGAACCAATTGAATAGTGCATTTCCAATCACAAACACATTAAGGATTCTACAAGAAAGTTTTTACCCAATTTGAAACAGTGTTCTCATCATTCTCTTAATATTTCTATAACTACTAGTAACAAATGATGCAGAATAGAGGAGCTTGATAAAAGCAATTCAAGAAGGGACCAACATTTTCAGTCAAATACTAATGAGATAAACAGCGCCAGAAATATATCTATTAATACTGTATCTACATTTCACGGAGATGAAAAAAAAGTTTTTCCTGTGACAAAGGAGGATTAACTTTGCCATAATCCTTTTCCAATCAGACTGAGGCTAATCATCACTTCACATCCATCTTATTGCTGGAAATATTGCAACAAATATAAAACCTGGTTGCAAATCCTATAAAACCAGGTCAATGTAATGTTAGAAAAGGACATTCCCACCAGTTCTATATATTCATTAAACTTGTTCCATTGGTTTTTATACATGAATAGTGGCAGCGGCGGCTTCAGAAGGTTTTACCTGGGGTGGTGAAGCAAGAGGTTCAAACAGGAGAGGCAGAGGTTATTTCCCCCAGATATATTTGAATGTAAGAGGCTTGGTAATAATAATGAGACAACGTAAAACTTTATGTTGAACACAACCAGGACCTATATAACTGCACTATATGTACAAGCATATTGGGCCACACTTCTCAATCATTGAATTCAGGTGTTTCCTTCAGTCCCATTGCCACAGATGCATAAAATCAAGCACCTAGCCAGTCTACCTTTACAAATATTTGTGAAAGAATGGGTAATTCCGAAGAGTTCAATGAATCCAAGCGTGGTACTGTAAAAGGATGCCAATTCGTGAGATTTCTTCCATTCTAGATTTTCAACAGTCGATTGAAAGTGGTATCATTGCAAAGTGGAAGTGTTTAGGAACCACAGCAAGGTCGAACAGTTGTATGGAAGCCTTACATCACCAAGCACAATGCCAAGCGTTGGATGGAGTGGTGGAAAGCACTACGCCACTGGACTCAGGAGCAGTGGAAACGTGTTCTGTGGAGTGATGAACCAATCTTCCATATCTGGCAGTCTGATGGACTGGGTTTGGCAAATGCCTGGAGAATGTTTCCTGCCTGACTGCATTGTGCCAACTGTAAAGTAGAGGAGGGACAATGCTATGGGGTTGTATTTCTGGGGTTGGCCGAGGCCTTAGTTCCACTGAAGGGAAATATAAATGCCTCAGCTAACCAAGACATTACCAGGAACTTTTGGAGCCATGACCTCAACCCTATTGAACACCTTTGGGATGAACTAAAACAGAGATTGTGTTTGACGCCTTCTCGTCCAACATCAGTGTCTGACTTAACCAATGCCAACTGGAAAAATGGGCAAAAATTCTAACAGACACACTGCTAAATCTTGTAGAAAGCATTTCCAGAAGAGGGGAAGCTGTTATAGCTGCAAAGGGAGAACTAACTCGATATTAATGCTCATGAATTAACAATGGGATGTCATACAAGCTCCTGTAGGTGTAATGTGTGGGTGTACCGATACTTTACTACATTTAATCATTATATCTATTCATTTTAAGAACTGTTTTGATCAATATAGACAAGCTAGATTGCATATACAGTGGGGAGAACAAGTACTTGATACACTGCCGATTTTTCAGGTTTTCCTACTTACAAAGAATGTAGAGGTGTGTTGAATTCTTACTGGTTGGTAGGTGATGAAATACTTATGTCATGCAATAAAATGCAAATTAATTACTTAGAAATCATACAATGTGATTTTCTGGATTTTTGTTTTAGATTCCGTCTCTCACAGTTGAAGTGTACCTATGATAAAAATGACAGACCTCTACATGCTTTGTAAGTGGGAAAACCTGCAAAATTGGCAGTGTATCAAATACTTGTTCTCCCCACTATGTAGAGCAGCATGTATTCTCAATAGATAGATGCTCCAAAGTCTCGACAAGAGACCCATTATGGATTTAAGTCCACATACCTTTAGCTTTTTATTTTTATCCCCTGGGATATATAAATATTTTTATGTACAGTAATTGATTAGCAATGCACAGACTATATTAACCAGTAGTAGATTAGAGCTAAGAGTATTTCAGACCTCCCAGATTTGAGTATGGTAAAGCTCATGTCACTTTTTAGTGTTACCATCTAAGCTGTCGTAAGTACCCACACAGGCTCTGGACAAGTTTCTACAGTGAGAGAATAGCATTGCGTACCCCGGTTGATGAGAGACAGAGCATCATGTGCCTGAGTTACAAGCCTGACAAAAGCTCAGCTCAAGCGTCTAATTTAAGAGCTGCTCCTGCTCTGTCTAATTAACAATTTACTAGGCCATCAGTCAGCCCCTCCATTGTGACATAATCGCTGTTGCCAACCGAACCCAACACACCGACGCTCTCATATGCACCATGGGCACTGATTGGTTAGACCATGCCACTTCCATGGGCACTGATTGGTTAGACCATGCCACTTCCATAGGCAGGACATGCACCAACATCTGTGGTTCAGTTTCTGTCATAGTGTTGTATGACCTTGTAACATAAAGAACAACACACAGATTCCCTGTGACAGATAGTACTGATTGGATAGGCCTGGTCGAGCTGATTGAGGATGACTTACTAACATATAAGATAGGTTGATTTACTATAGGGTATTTTACTGTATTGTTACTGTAGTTGTCTTTACCATAATACCGCAGTACCGTATTGCACCGTATTATAACACCACAGGGTATTATGCTGCAAAGTCTTTTTAGGTAGGTTTATTTACTAGAGGGTGACCTGCTGTAGGTTTACTTACTGTAGAGTGACCTGCTGTAAGATAATGTCGCTTATGCCTTGAACTGGCCATGAGGGTGACCTACTTAGGGGTATTTTACAACGATTGCTTGTGTAGAATTGTTTTACTTCTGACAGTAAATGACATAGGATGAAACTTCTAATTCAGGGTTGACTTTGTTGACATGGCTATGTAGTACATGTGCCTTGTGCTAGCAAAGATTACCACAAACAAAGCATCCATTAACCCCTCTGTGTCAGAGAGTTTGAGCTCAGATAGGTCTCACATTCAAGGGAAACACTCACAGTGCCTGCACCATTTGTATCCAACTGAACATTTTCACTTGACATTGTACATATCCGTAAGATAAGGCTCTATTAACCATTTGTGTCAGATGGGATATACTTAGATCAGTGTTTCTCAAACCCAGGTCTGTGGACCGGTCTATGCAGGTTGTTCATAGAGCTGTGGTAACCTCTGACATTTCAGTTTCTAAAATCCACAGGCCTGAATCCCTCGGTTTGTCATAGTTTACCTGATTTGTCATGAATGTGTCATTTCAGTGTGTTAATAAATATCCTGGCAGTAGCCTAAGGCAAAATTCATGCAGTGTTTCCCAATGAACATCATTGGACCTGGAATTGGAATTTCTATATCAAAAGGAGCAATATGTAATTGATTTCCCATGTGAAAGGTAGATGAATTTCAGCAATAACAGTTCACACTTAACTGTCCCCAGTCCTATGCTTGTCATGTACATTAGTTTGCCAGACCAGTGAGTACCTACACCATTAAGCAGATGTTTTCTCACATGAACAGAAATTGTCAGAATGGTGCAGCATCTTTCCATTTTTTTAGGATGCACTTTTATATGACCAAAATAATTTCTGGGAGAATAAATATTGTGAAACACTATCATTCCGCTATTACCACAGTCTTATTATGGCAATTGTTCACTGTCTATACAGTTTGATGTTATTGATTTAATATTTAATTGACAATAAATCCAAACACAGTGCCCCGAAATGGCAAAGTAAAAATATGTTCATGTTCACATGTACAAATGGACAAAAGTATTGGGACATACACATTACACCAACAGGCAACCGAATGACATCACATTCAAAATCCATTGGCATTAATATTAAGTTTGTTCCCCCTTTGCAGCTAAAACAGTTTCCATTCTTTTAGGAAGGCTTTCTACAAGATTTTACAGTGTGTCTGTTGGAATTTCTGTCCATTCTCCCCAGAGAGCATTGCTGAGGTCAAACATTAATGTAGGACGAGAGGGCCTGGCTCAAATCTCAGTTTTAGTTAATCTGAAATGTGTTCGATAGGGTTGAGGTCAGGGCTTTATACATGCCAGCAAGTTCTTCCACATGTAACTCATCCAACAATGCCTTTTTGGATCTTGCTTTGTGCACTGGGGAACAGTCATGCTAGAACAGAAAAGGGCCTTCCCCAAACTGTTCCCACAAAGTTGGAAGCATAGAATTTGTCACTCCACAGAACACATCTCCACTGCTCCAGAGTCCAGTGGCACCGTGCTTTACACCACTCCATCCAACGCTTGTCGTTGTGCTGGGTCATGTAAAGCTTCATACAGCTGCTCAACCATGGAAACCCATGCCATGAAGCTCCCAGTGCACAGTATTCGTACTGATGTTAATGCCAGAGGAGGTTTGGAACTCACAGTTGTTGAGTCAGCAGAATGTTGGTGACTTATATGCACTATGTGCCTCAGCACTCTGCGACCCTGCTCTGTAACTTTACGAGGTCTGACACTTATTCACTGAGCTCTTTAGAATTACCCATTCTTTTACAAATGTTTGTAAAGGCAGACTGCATGGCTAGGTGCTTGATTTTTTTACACCTGTGGCAATGGGACTGAATGAAACACTTACACTATATGGCCTTAATCATTGATTTTATGTATCCAGACCCTCTATGCGGTACTGTGTAGGAGCATATTTGGCAGTGATCACAGTTGTTGAGCTTTCTTGGGTGTGTTTCTAACTGCTTTGCGTACGTGCATACTTTCCTTGCAGATCCTTTCAAGCTCTGTCAGATTACCTGGGAAGCATTGGTGAACTGCGATTTTCAGACCTCATCAACAAATGTTCAATTCTGGTTTAAGTGTCTGGGCCTCCTAGACATGTTGTCTGAGATGCGCACTTGGACCATTGCTGTTCTTAACATGATTAATAGCCCCAGTCCGAGGTTGTGTGTGCTCGTGATCAGGTCTTCATCCAGGCCTGTCTCCCAGTCCCTGCCACTGTGAAGCATTCCCAAAGCATGACTCTCCCACTGCCATGCTTCGATGTGGGAACTGCATTGGTCTGGTGATGAGGGGTACCTTGCTATCACCAGACTTTGGCATTCAAGCAAATGCCTTTTACCCAGGAGCGGCTTCCTTTTGTCACATAAAGCCCTGAATAATGGAGTGTTGAGGAGATGGTTGTCCCTCTGGCACGTTCTCCCATCTCTGCAAAGGAACTCTGAAAGCTATTGTCCCCCCTGTTTGGCCAGACAGCCTGCTCTTGGAAGTGTGTTGGCGATTCCAACTTCCCGTTTACAACGATGGAGCCCACTGTGCTCCTTGGAACAGTCAATGCTTTAGAAATTATTATAGCCTTCCTAAGATCTATGCTTGATGCAATGCTAGCTTGAAGGTCTACAAATTGTCTCTTAGACCTCATGGCTTGGTTTTGACTCTGATGTGCACGAGACCAGAGAGGTATGTACTGTTCCAATCAGTTGATTTTGCCATGTGCAGACTCAATAAAGTTCTAGAGACTTCTTGTTGATGATCAAAGGACACAGGATGTATCTGACTGTAAAGGCAAACTGTCTGAATAGGTATATACATGCGATATTTCCGTTGCTTTGTCATCATGGGGTGTAGTTTGGTCATAGATGACAAGAGATATATATATTTTATTAATTAAAAAATGAAGGGTAATGTAACAACAATGGGATTCAGTACCAATGTCTTGAGCCCTTGGAGAGAAACGTTTTAACCTAACTGAAAAGCTAATTGCTAGTTGCAATTTACCCTGACCTGCTTTTCCTGGGGCCCTTTTATCCTACCCCTGACAAAGCCTGATTGGGGCAGGTGTCTGGACAGCATTTCGAGCCACTGCACTGGTGCTTTGATTTTCAAGAATGCCACAGTCCGGCAGATGGTTCTCCAACCTTCCCTCTTCCAGGTGGCATTGTCTGAAGGATCTGAATGCCATCAAAGAGCCCAGAACAAAACTCAAGACACAACCATTCCATGACTATAGACTATTGCACAAAGAGAGACACAGGGATCAGACAGACTCCGGAATATGCCGATGCCATGCCCTGTCCCGCTGTTTGCTTTTTCCAGTTTGTTCTACACTTCTTAAAGTGCTCTCCAGCGCTCAGAACAGTTTGGCAACGACTCTGTTCCATGTGTCTTTACCTGTTGCGCTGGTGGAGAGTTCAGGCATTTTCCCAGGACTGGGATACAAACTATTCCGTGTAGGACAACGAGATGGGCAATGCCATCAATAGCTAGCTCAAAGTATCATCCAGCCATGCATACCACCAGAACTAAATAGGTATTTAGCAGCGCATACCACCACAGGAATGCTGTGAAAGGAGCATCCGACGCAACAGTTTTAACGAGTGGCCCCTGTGACGTTCATGCTGGTTGGCTGAATGGCGTATCACATCTGGGTTGTGGAACAAACTGAGCATCTAATCTGCATCTCGCTTCATATCTGTCTCTTACATGTGACTTGAGTCATGATATAGCATGTGATGTTGTTGTTGGGCACACTGGTGAGGTTTTGATCTTGCCTGCCACGCGTAGGCTTCTTCAAAGGATTATGATACCGTTTTTTGTTCAAGTGGATTTTTAAGCACATAAATAAATCCGCCACCAGCGTTGCGTGACTGCATTTCCAGCCCGGCGCTCGGAGTGGATATCAGCCCTACCCTCAAGAAAAGCCAAGTCTTATTTTTATATCCTACGTTGGCCCGGTCGAGGGAGGCACATCATTTTTAGTGGGCTGTAGATTTGGCATACCGGAACCATGTCCCATAGGCAGTTGATAACCTTAAGAAGGGATTTATTTAGAACACTATAATCTGCACCAATTCCATATTCCGTTTTCTCAGAAGCAGTGGGTTTTTCTAGACCTGTTTTCTGCATAAACAAACGTCATATAATTGGTTTCTACACTTGGTGTCTACGTCCGCGGATTGGTACTGAGCGGTTCAGAAGATCAGGGCTAACCTACGTAGATGATCCTAAGGCCGTTCTCTGCCTATCCCCCCCTGTCACTTGCCTCTCCATATCGCTATCGAAACAACAACACTGAAGCTCTTTGTGAGGGCTGGCCTGTGGAGCAAATTAAAAAGGGTTCCCCCAAAGAACAGGATTTACTGAATAAATTGCTTCCCAAATGACTCTCTATGCACTATTTAGTGCAATGCCTTTAAGCAGGACAGAAGTGCCATTTTGGATGCAACCATTAGCAAAGTTTACCAATCAGTACTTCTGCAAACTGCCAAAGCAAGTCAACGCTATCCGCTAATACCTTCAGCACACCTACAGCCCTGTTCCCTGAGAACAATGTGGTTGATTCCTTTAAGAAGATAACACCTTATTGGCATGTAGCTTGAAAGATGTTTTTTTGTATTTTATTTGTTTTTTTTTCTTACCGTAGTGCTTAGACTCAGACCGAGAAACAATAAGTCATCACGGGCTGGGTGTCATACAGTGGTGATGATAAATATAGACTTTTAAGGAATTAACAAAAATAGCCCTGCTTCGGATTACATCCACTGCTGTACTTTTATATTTTTATTCTTTATTTATTAGGGGTTTTATGCTTTATTTGAGACGACAGTCAGACAAAAGTGGGCTGTAGTAGAACATATCCACCAGAGACAACCGTTCAGACCACTGGACCACCCTGACATTCTATACTTCTCACTGTGTCAAGACATTGAACATGTCTTTTCACGGAAAACATTGAGCTTTTTTTGGGGGTGGATTTTTTATTAAAATAAAAGACGAGCTAGTCGACGGGGTTTAACAAAATAAATCAAAAGGCACATTTGTGGAATGCAATGTTTTGGGAAAAACTCTGTACAAAGAGTATTGACTCATCTTTCGAAGTGGGTTTTGAGTAAAGTTGGATTCCCACACCAGGGCTGGAGATGTTTGGATGTTTGGAGATGCCTTCCTTCATCTGTAATCGGGTCTTGAGTTGCAAATCAGCTTAACGTCAAAACAGGTGTTGTGCTGTGGACGATCATGCAGACTTCAATTGACCCTTAGGAGGTTTATCTGTACCCTAGTGGGATGGGTTCCGCAACTGTTTTATTGGTCCAATGCCAGTCACGGCCAATCAAGTTTAAGCATGCTGTTTTATCTGGAGAAACTCAATTAGCATCCTAGGTAAGAGAGCATGCCTGGAACACCTCTTATCAGTACCTCATTGACCAACGTGGGACTGTAATGCATGGTGGGAATGGATAAATTGTTTAGGGTACTTGCTGCAATTGTTTGTTTTCTGATTCTGTCTTCCTCTTTCTGTGTGCTTCATACTTTTGTATTCTCACTCGGTCCTCTGTCCCTCAGTTATTCCTCTTTTTCTCACACTACCATATCCTTAACCTTGTTTTCATTAGATATATCGGTAAACAATATTCGCTCACACCCTGGCATTCACCTGCCTCATTGCTTGCCTCAATAACCCGTCTCTGTCGTTCCCTGGCGGCGCCTAATCTACGTAACCTCTTTTTCTCATCTGTTCTCCCTCTCATTCTCCGACCGCTATCCATCTACCTCTCACACACGCCCATATAAACATAAATCTATTTCAAATTCCCTTTCACAACGCACAAGCTGTCATGTCTCATTATGAATTCATACGGATGTAATGTCTGATCTCTCCTAATGCAGCTTATATACTAATCAAGCTTTGTTATTTATGTTTCTCCGACGTAATTCTTTTAGCTCTAATATTCTAAACACATTAATTCTGCACCGTCATGTCTTACTACTTCAAGCAGCTTATATCCAAAAATACAGAAAAATGCTGAGAAAAAAAAAGAAATCCTTTCTCTACACAGTGTGAGAAAAGCCCCCATTGTTTGGGATAAAATGCTCATGAAACGAAAGCATTCAGCTCCATAAAATGAAATTATCCATTTAGTTGTTCTTTATAGTCTTTGTTTAGCAATTGACAGGAAAAAACGAAGCCCCGGAGCAACAGCTACTCCAGCGGAGGGGACTGGTATTTGATCATATTCTGTCTGAATGAGAAATAGCATACATTGAACCTGCCGCTGTGACAGTTTAAACACATGACATGACAGCCTAATTGATGTATCCACTCGCAGTAAGGACCTTTGAGGTTTACAAATTACAACCATAAAACACAGATATCAACACATTCGATTGTGTGTCATTACGCCTACTAAATCACAATTGAAAGTGAATGATGAACATTTTGATCACTGGGGAGCCATTCCATGTTGCTTGCCAGTAAGATAGGATGGGATCAAAATGAACGTGCATTCGCGGAAACATACACAACGCAACGAACGAATTGTGGTTGCGGGAAAATGTATTGGAATTGCTGGCAGTTGAGTAAATGCACTGGTAATGAACTTTCAGTTAAATGCATTCAATTGGCTTTTTTTCAATTGCAATTTAGTTTACATCCTGAATTTAAATACATTGAATTGACCTTCCAGAAATCTGATCGTTTTCATTAACCTCAAGTATTGGAGTTGTATAATGCACCAACCCATTCCAGGACACTGTAAACTGATGCTTTCTTACTATAATCCTGTACAGAGCCCAGTAACGATCCACAGTAGGCCACAGTAGCGTACACACATAATAACACAAGCAGATGGAACGCATACACAGATAGACATGCAGACACGCACTCACACACAGAGACACACAAATAATCCAGTCCTCATATGCATACACAGACCGACATACAGACACACTCACACACAGATAATCCAGTCCTCATACATATGCAGTTATGGCATTTGTGTGGCCGCTTCGAGATCGAAAACCAGAACATGGATGTCTGCCAGCAGCGGTCATTAGAATCACCCTCCCTGCAAACCCAGGTGCCCTCTGTTGTCACACCGGTTACAGCCGTAGCCAGGGCCACCGCTATTCTATAAATTGTTGGTAAAGCAGCTGGAGGGACAGTGGGATATCAGACCGGTCGGAGCAGCCAAGCAGACCAGCTGCAGGTTTCCTCAAGGAGCAGTTCTTAATGGCCGTGGCCGGAAAGAGCAAAAAGGCCCGACTAAGTTGTCATATCTGCTTGTGACTGTTGTTATCCCAAGGTTACATTGAAGCACCGGTCCCATGATGAAATAGGCTAGACCATGTCAGATCGGCGTTTCTGAAAACAGGTCACTTGGCGCGAGTATTGTGTATGTAAATTAATTACATTCCTTAAGAAGTAATATAGGCTATACAAATTGCATCTTTATATCTTCATATTAAACGAACTAATACAAACATATGATATATATATATATATATATATATATATATATATATATATATATATATATAATCTAATCTAGCTCTTACGGTGGTAACCTAAATAAAATTGCAGGAACGAAGGAACAAATTGCATTGTAATCTTAATACTAAATTGGCATTTTATTCTAAATGATTACCAGTCTAAATGACTCCAACGCTTGGATTATATGGACTCCGGGAGATGCGCGCTCCCTCTCACGTTACATACTCCTTATAACATTATGCGGAACGCAATTACATTTCTCACATTTGATTGTATTAGTGCATAGCGTATCGTACAGTCATGCAACCGCACCAACCTAGTTAATGTAACCTACAATAAACTTTACGAGGGGTGGTATGCGTACTTACCCTCAACAACACTAGTCTTCATGGTTTTGGAATACATCCAGTAGTTGAATATATCCAGAGGGAACCCTGTTTACGGAGACTGTATATCCGTTCTCGTTGCAATCAATAGACAATTGCAAATCCAGGGCACGGTGTATTCTCGGACCTACTCAGCCACTTTTACATTCAAACTTTAGCCGGAGGTTTTCCTGCCGAAGCGGATGGGAGAGCAACGTCTCCGTGTAGGACCGCGCTCAGTCATTTGGGCAAGCGGGAGCGAGACAAAACGACAGTGGAATATCCAAACTGGGGACCTCTTAACCAACAGAAAACGTATAGGAGTAAAAAGCGCACAACGCCCCTCCAAAAGGGCGCACAAACAAGCCACAGCAGCTCAAAGTTCCAGGATAGGCTAAATCGAAAAGAGACACAGAAAAAAGACAACGGCATCCATGAATACTATGGTGCACATCCTGTCAGATTTTAGGGCCGGCTGTATTCCAAGCAAAGTACATGATAAGAAGCTCGTGTGTTTGTAGATGTATATTGGCCGCACTGCTGTGAGCGGTACAGTATGCGTTCGAATAGGGTGGTGAAAAAAGAAAGGGCGGGGTCGCGAGAGTGGGGCGCTTGACCGAGAGAGAGGTGGAGAGAGAGGAAACGGAGAGTATTCAAAGATGAATGTTTCATGGGTCTGGATCAGGGACTTCTTGCTTTTGCATTTTTCATAAGATTCGGATGGTTTGACGTGAAGGGAATCTATTTGGACCAGACATGGTAAAGCACGCACCCATGCATACGGAAACACAGTCAAAAAACACTGGGCAGGTGAACGGTTACCTACCGGACCGAGCAGAAGCTATAGGGGATGGGCCAATCAGTTCTGAATATCAACAAACAACATCTAAAACGATAGGGCTATTGACGACCGATTGCATTGAGAATGCGCATTTGCACGAAACATCTGAACTATATTGTATATTAATATATTATAACAGTAAAAAGTAGTTCAAATATTGTCAGGAGTCTTCATCGCCGTTTAGCATGTCCTATTCTAAAATTACAAAACTGGCGTAGTGTCCCATTCATTTTAGCCCTATTATTGGGTACAAACTACAGGCAAAACCCGACAGCAAAAATAAAGCTACGAGTGATCATGCTAAAAATGTCTGCAGGCACTCCATACAACTATTTGATGTAGTACAGACTGCAGTTCAATAGTTATTGCATTTTTAGCCCAATCGACGCGTTCTGCGCTGATTGATTGGACAGAGAGACATGTTCCTATGCTGTGCGGTCTGTGTGCGGCTTCGCTAGCTGTGCAGAAAATCCAGGAGATTTGGACCAGTACCGACTGGTATGTTCAAGTATTAGGCGCTCTCTAGCGGTACGCCGAGTTATAAAGATGCGCTTTCAGAACCATGGTCAGCCCCGGCGATGCCGTTAGTAGAATACGTTCACATCGTAGCCTAGTGGACTGTCATGGACAACAGATTAGATGTAGTGACGTGGCAGATTTCAAATGTTATAATGCAATATTTACATTAAAACCACTCGTTACTTTTGGGAATATATTTTAGAATAGACCAAACCCAATAGAAGAGAGAAACTAATCAAATATTAAATCATACAGATATGTATATATATGATGGATTGTTACATATTAATGAAGAGGGGAGATTAAGTTCAGCTTTCGGTTTACAATCATCTTTGACATAGAACCACACAAATTAAATCTCCAGATGGATCTCCAGTAACATTTTGGAGTTAATCCATTTGAACCAGAGATATGAGACAAAGTTTGCATTCACACCTTGTGTGTGAAATATGGATTTTATAATTATGTAATTTCACTTGTTAAGGGTAAAGTACAAGCTGGTTTGAGTCAGACTCAACAATGGTTTGGTACAAATGCACTTTTTCTTCCAGAAAAATATTAAAGATACTTTACAGGAAATGCCTTGGATTTGAAATATCCATATCTATCCATATTCAGATACAAACTTGTTTCTAAAAATGTAGGGACAGTGCATGAAAATGTAAAAATAAAGATAGAATGAAATGATGTGTAAGTCATTTATCCTTCAATCAATAAAAAATAGCACAAAGACCAAATATGACATGTTGAAACTGAGAAATTGTATTGTTTCAGAAATACATAGCCATTTTGACATTGAAGACAGCAACACGTTTAAAAATAGTAGGGACAGGGGCAGGTTTACTATTGTGTTGTATCTGCTCTTCTTTTAATAATACTCTGTAAGCGTATGGGAACTGAGGAGACCAATTGCTGTAGTTTATAAAGTGAAATGTATTCCCATGTTTGCGTGACATAGGACTTTGTGCAAGTCACCCATGTCATGTGCACTAATGCACCCCCATACCATCACAGATGCTGGCTTCTGAACGGTGAGCTGATAATAAGCCGGATGGTTCCTTTCCTCTTTAGTCTAATCCTCTAATTTACACAGCTTGGGCCCAGAGAAGATGGTGACGTTCTGGAGCTTGTTGATGTTGGGTTGATTTTGCTTTGCATGGTAGCGTTTTAACTGGTATTTGTGGCTGCCTTTATAGCCCGTCTGGAGTAGGATACAGGACTCGCAACATGAAACACACCAAATGTTTAACACAGCCAATAGATTCACACGTTAGGGAGAGTGCAAAAGAGTGCTTTTTATTGTACCTCAAACCCCAAAGCACTCAATGGGAGAATGAAAGCAAGTGGTGCCAAAGTAAAGAAATACACTCAAATGTCTTACCTTAACTATAAAGGAGCTAACTAACCAAAACTATAGATCGTGGCATTTGCCTCTAACCCTAACTGAAAATCACCAATGGAGACCCCAGGCGCCTATATAGGAGCTTATATTTACATCAATATACATTCATGTTCAAAAATATGGGCACATTTGCATTTCTGTCAGACAATCCACAATTTCTCCCAGAAAATTGTTGCAATCACAAATGCTTTGGTATTCACATGTTTATTTCTTGTGTTTGCATTTCAACAACACAAAGAAGCAGAGGAAAAAAAAAAGATCTGAGACATTCCACACAGAACTCTTAAAATGGACTAGACCAAACCGACCATTCATGTGGATGTTACTTTGACCCGTACCACCTACCTAAACATTGTTGCGGACCATGTCTACCCTTTCATGGAAACTGTATTCCCTGATGGCATTGGCCTCTTTCAGCAGGATAATGCCCCCTGCAAACATGGTTCAGGAATGGTTTGAGGAACACAACAACGAGTTCAAGGTGTTGACTTGGCCTCCAAATTCTCCAGATCTCAATGCAATCGACCATCTGTGGGATGTGCTGGACAAACAAGTCTGATCCACGGAGGCCCCATCTCGCAACGTACAGGACTTAAATGATCTGCTGCTTACGTCTCGGTGCCAGACACCACAGCCCACCGTCAGATGTTCAGTGGGTCTATGCCTCGACGGGTCAGGCCTGATTTGGTAGCAAAAGGGGAACATACACAATATTAGGCAGGTGGTCATAATATTATGGCTAACTGGTTTATGTACTCAAGTTCATTTGAGTAATCAGAAACTGTTTAGTGGGCGTCCATGATATCCTGATTCGCCGGGGTACCAATGAAATGAGACAAAATGTTGGAGACCTTAATACCTTACCCATGGCTGTAAAACAACCGAGCTCAACATTTAGAAATAGCAAGATACTACTATTAGTGCAATAAATAACAATTTTAAATTAACATCTCTTTAAGAGGTCCAAAGTGTTTCTTTCCCTCAGACACAGTGGGGTCTATGGTTCAAGAGGTACATGACAAAAGGAAGTCACTACTTGTTTTTCTGGGAGCCAGGTTCCGTAATAAAACGCAACTAAATAATTTAGCCACAAACACCGGAGGTAGGTTTGAGTAAAAAGAAGCATGGTCATGCAGAAACAAACCTATTCCTTACTTTGAAGTATGGTAATGGATGTGTGATTTAGCCGTTTCTCTTTTTCCAAAGGCCATTGGAACCTGGATAGGAAAGATGGCATCATGGACTCTGTCATGTACCAATCATTTATAGACAAAAATCTGTCCTTCACTGCCAGGACGCTATAACTGTCGTCACTGGAAACATTTCCAATGCATTCTTCCAGATCCACAGAAATGTCTCACTTACCACAGACTCAAGCTTTTGAAATTGTCATCCTAGTACCCTGACCTAAAACCTGTTGAGGAGAGTACAAGTGAGAACCAAAGATTCAAATTAAAAAAGATTCTGCATGGATGAATTGTCTCAGATCTCCTGCTGTGTTTTCCTATTGCATCAAATATTATAGAACAAACCTGAACGTTGTTTTCAATGCAAGGGGAGTGTGCATAAAATACTAAATTAAGCAGTCCCAACATTTTTAGATGTGAGACATTGTGAGAAATATGTAGAATTTGTTTTTGACCAATTGTACCTCAGGTAAAAGTTAGATTTCTCCCATGTATAACATTAAGATGGCTAGCAATAACGATACATTTTTAACATTGTTGCATCTTTATGAACCCTATAATTCAGGGAAGTAGGTCCTCAGAATGAATCTGTGTGTTTGTGGTGGACCCCATTACCGATTCTATTACATTCTCTGACCAGCGACACAGTCTATACACATCAAGACAACCACATTACCCCGGCAGTAAATAATACATCCACAATCATATGTGGGACTGAGACGGACACGGGCAAAAAGCAAGGGAAGTTGGACACTTAAGAGTCCCCAGCATATTACACACCAGCCTTTGCAGTGCACTGCTTTGGAAAGGTTTCCGGATACAGGATTAAAGAGCTGCTTGGAATCGACTGTGTAAATGACTCAGGTGATCATCACCATATGAATGAACATTAGGAACTGCAATCTCCAAATCATTCAGTCGTGACTGAGAATAAATGTGTGAGTCGCGCATTTGAAGTTTCAGACGCGACTGCCAGCTCTCACACACAGGAGCTGGATCAGATCAATTACAGTACTTCCTTTAGTAGAGGAGAACATTTGCGGGACTTATGAGGGATATCATTTATTAAACGGCACAAGCACCTCTAGACTGCATACAGAAACCAAATTGAAACGAATAGAGCCCTGCACGGCGGCTCTACAGTGAAGGAAATCCCCCACTGATTTTGTATGTTTGCCAACTGACAAAACAAGTATCCGTCTCTAATTTTAAAGGAAGGTTCATTGGAACAGTGAGACCGAATAACAAAAAATTCCAGACAAACGCATGTCAAATAAGTTAAAATTGTTTTTCCTTTAGAGACACAGCTTGTCACCTGAATAAAAGACACCTGTCCACAGAAGCAATCAATCAATCAGATTCCCAACTCTCCACCATTGCCAAGATCTAAAAGCTGTCCAAGGATGTCAGGGACAAGATTGTAGACCTACACAAGGCTGGAATTGGCTACAAGACCGTCGTCAAGCAGTTTGGTGAGATGTTTACAACAGTTGGTGCGATTATTCACAAATGGAAGAAACACAATCCCTTGGTCTCGGTCTGGGCCTTCATGCAAGATCTCACCTCCTGGAGTTTCAATGATCATGAGAACGGTGAGGAATCAGCCCAGAACTACACGGGAGGATCTTGTGAATGATCTCAAGGCAGCTGGGACCATAGTCCCCAAGAAAACAATTGATAACACACTAGGCCGTGAAGGACTAAAATCCTGCAGCGCCCACAAGGTCCCCCTGCTCAAGAAAGCACATGTACAGGCCCGTCTGAAGTTTGCCAATGAACATCTGAATGATTCATAGGAGAACTGGGTGAAAGTGTTGTGATCAGATGAGCCCAAAATCAAGCTCTTTGGCATCAACTCAACTTGCTGTGTTTGGAGGAGGAGGAATGCTGCCTATGACCGCAAGAACACCATCCCCACCGTCAAACTTTGATGTGGAAACATTATTCTTTGGGGGTGTGTTTCTGCTAAGGGGACTGAACAACTTCACCACATTAAAGGGACAACGGATGGGGCCATGTACCATCAAATCTTGTGTGACAACCCCCTTCCATCAGCCAGGGCATTGAAAATGGGTCGTGGATGGATATTCCAGCATGACAATGACCTAAAACACATGGCCAAGGCAAGAAAGGAGTGGCTCAAGAAGAAGCACATTAACCCTCCTAGCCCTAAGGGTCATTTGGGAACCCAAAATCTGCCTGTCAGAACCTTGACCTTTTGACCTCTCAGGAGGTTATCCTTTGTTTTAGAATGATGTCCATTACTTTTTGGACTCTGAAACCCCATAACTGAAAGAAGGATGAATAGTTAACGTTGTTTGAGAAGACTTAATGAGTTTATTAGTAACAATATGTGAAGTGAATACAAAAAACGTATGTTGACATGTAGTTGGTTTTATTGAGAAAGCCAAAGTATTCTCCAATAGGTAAGGCTTATTATGTCACATATGGACATCACCAGGGGTTCAGAACCACTCAAAAAATATATTTTTGGAACATGTAACATAATATACAAGTATTCTGCATTATTGCTTCCGAAAATTGTACAATATCAACCAAAATTGACAATTTAGGATCCCTGTATCAGTGTGATGGATCATTTATTCCAAAATTTAAAACAGATTTAAATTCAGATCAGATCAGAATAACTCCTGAAAGAAGGAATCGTTTTTTCTTTGCCATCATGAAAAAACAGTGTTTTTGTGGTCGAGATTTGGAAGGTTTCTACTTTACAGAAATACACAAACGACATGTCATTCTTTGCAGCTGAATGTCTTCTACATCATGAAAAAAACCGTGGGCTTCCATAATTAATAATTCCGGAGATAAAAATAGAAATGTAACAGGTGCGCTTTTCGACGCAGAATTGCGTCAAAGAGGTTTCAGTCCAGATATGGAAGGCATCTACTTTGCAGAAATACATAAACGACATGTTATTCGTTGCATAGGATTCTCCCCTACAACTTAAAAAGAACCGTAGGCTTCTATCTTTAATATTTCCGGAGATATGAATCAAAATGCAACACGTGCGATTTTTGTTTTTTTATGTTTTTCGTGTTGTTGTAGTCGAGATTTGGAGGGCTTTCCATTTACGAAAGATAGACATCCGACCAGTTATTCTTTTTGGACAACTGTCCTCTACAACGGGAAAAAAAACCGTAGGCTTCTATCTTTAGGCAATCCGGAGTTATGAATAGAAATGTATCGCATTGATTTTTGGGCTAGGAGGGCTAAGGTCCTGGAGTGGCTTAGCCAGTCTCCAGACCTTAACCCCATAGAAAATCTGTGGAGGGATCGGAAGGTTCAAGTTGACAAACGTCAGCCTCAAAACCCTAATGACTTAGAGGATCTGCATGTTGGAAACCTGTTGGCCAACTAAAAGAAATGTCTGACCTCTGTGATTGCCAACAAGGGTTTTGCCACCAAATACTATGTCATGCTTTATTCAGTAAAATACTTATTTTACTGAATAAAATGCAACTCAATTTATAACCTATTTAAAATGTTCAAATAAACCTACCATTTAAATGTTTTTAGTCAGTGGGCAATTGTAAAAATCTGCACAAGATCAAATTGTTTTTTCCCTTACTGTATCTAAAATGATGCAGCAATCAGACCTCATTTCCTACTTTTATGTTTAAAAATCTGAACCTTGTCAAAAAACTGTAATCAGAAAACTTTAGCTAAAATGAAGAAGAACTTCGATCTCGACTTTTCTGATGAATGCAACATGTTCAGTATGATTATATCATGTCTAACTGGGAGAGACACAGGAACTGACACCCCAGTGTTCCGGGCCCTTGAGGTCATTTCCTAACATAATGAACTGGACAAAATGAAACATGATCACTAGTGAAGGTGGTGAGGCTTCTGCCCAGAGCCGTTATTAAGCCCTGCAATCCTCCCCCTGACGAGGCTAGATTGACGGAAGGTGTGCCTCATCAAAGGGTGGCAGCCAAGTTGTGTTCAAGCACCCCGTTTTGCAACCCCTGGTTTTGTTTTTCCTTGGGGGCGTTGGCCCAACAAAATGCCGGAGGATGCATTTTTACCACATGATATATAGCCACAATATTAAAAAACAATACACTTTCTCTCCGTTGTTAACAAACTCTTCTAATGTACCCTAAATGCATTACATTCAAGGCTACACAGAGGTACTTGACTCTGCCTGGAGGCAAACTAATCCATGCTATTTCCTTCAAAAACCTTTCTCCAGAGCAGCTATCATTATTAGGAACAGAGTAGAAGACAGATTTCGCATCATATTTCTTTTGACTTTTTTCACTCCATTGCTACTGAGTAAGAGTACTTTGGCCTTCCACCAGGCATGTAGTGAACACATTTTAGTAGATTCTCCTGGTGGAATCAATATGCAAAAAGTAGTGGAATCTATAGGAAGAATGTGTTGTACATAATAGGATGAACATTTAGTTAAATATTATTGCAATAACCTAATAGTAATAAATACTACATACCTTCTTAGACAGGAAGGTAACAATGTTTCAGCCTTCCAGGACTGGAGTTCAATTGGCCTGCCCTTGAAAATACATTCAGTGGCCAGTTCATTCATCTAGTACCGGGTTTTTAAGAAAATACTTGTTAGGTAAGACAATGGAGTAAGGGGAAATTATATGGGGGCATAGATGCAATTAAGAGTAACAGACAAAGGTACCATTTGGGGAATTTATTTTCCCAACACAAACCTGGTAGAAATGGGGTAAAGGGGCTGGACGGAACCGAAACAAAGAAAGTAGAATGTATAAACCCCACTAACCTGGCTACTCCAATGAATACAGGTGGTGTGTGTGCATAGCCAGTCATGGAGCATAATGCCTACATACTCCTGATGTGCGTTGCCTTTCCCCCCAGGAATCAAATGAATACTGTATATAAAATTGAAAACAAAAGCATACCACTGCTAAAACCTCAAGCAAACTAAGATAACTCCTGCGTGCCAGACACGAAACTCTAAAGACCAGGTAACGTACAACACACCAAAAACAAGGTTTTCACAGGTCGCAAAAAACATAGGACACGAAAAACAACACCATGCAAGGGCCAAGAGTTCCGGAGTGGAAAACAACAGGGGAGTTACACAGCTGAGGGAAGGAGGGGATTGGTTGATGAGAACTGGATCCAGCTGGGTGCAATATTGGGAGGGAGTGGTCATTGAAAAGCGGGGGATGAACTTGATTGGTGCCACCTGTAAAGAACAGCGCACCCACGCGTACAAAACACACAGCAACACAGAGGCTGCGGAACAAAACAATAATCTAGCTATGTATACGTAGTATAATATACTGTACATATCCAACATAAATAATATCTTATTCATAAAATCAAGTAGCCATATGTTACCAATGACTTAGATGTAGTAAAGCAACAGAAACAGCTACTGGTCACAAACTAAAATGTCTTGAATTAGATGCAGAACATTTTGTATAAAGTATCCCTCTTAACTGTTTAATTTTGAAATGTATCAACAAAAATACATATCAATGCATTTAATGATTTCATCACATTTCCGCCATATTTGCTTGACACGGGTGGTATGATAAATAATGACAATCTCAAAATGTCAACGTGTTCTGCCTAGACCCTTGTACTAACAATGTTGACACCAAATGTTATGCATTTAAATGAGGCACAATTGATTTAGTGGCACATTTCGATATTGTATTTGTACAAGGACGTAATTATGCTGATTCCTTTTCTCCCCTTCTTCTCTGTCTCTCTCTAGTCTTCCCCCGTTTTCCATTTGCCATTTTAATTAGATTCCCTTCCTCAAACATGGGAACTGTTCAGACTGGATTGGCTTTCAGACTCATGAATTAAGACGGTTGTCCGCTGTACGTACTTGAGTGCTGCTGTCTGCGGGCGTAGAAAAGGCCCCAGAAAAAGTCCCAATTCACGCCCTCTTCTCCACAGTGCTACTCCAGTTTACTACTTTTGACCAGGGTTAATAGTGCTGTAGAAATAGGACGCCATTTGGAAGTCAGACATGAGGCGATGCCTGATGGCCATTACTTTTTGAAGGAGGAAATATGCAAACACGTCATGTCAACCTCACCGACGATGAAGTCATATGTTACTGACCCACAAGGCTACATTCATTGAGATTGTCACTTGCGTTGAAAGGACAAGTAGATGGGAATTTATTTTCTCTCTCGCACGAAACACGCACACTCTCTTTCTCACACTCTTAATTTCTCTCTTTCTCCGTCCTAAAATGGGAATCACTTGAAACAACAAAATTCGAATCATAGTTTAAAAAGCAGTAGGCCAAACTAAGAAAGTATAGGTATGTATGGGTGAACATTATGAAACGATGTCATCAGTGGAGCTTGGGTTTGATGCTGTCTTCTGGGTGATCCGAGGACATAATGACAGATGGGTGGATTTCTCCCAGTATAGCAAAATCAATTGAACTTTTCATCAACGGCGCTAAGTTAGGATTTACACACTGTGCTTAAGTACTTACACTTGGAAAAAAATTGAATTAGAAATAGATTGAAATTGATTTTTTTTTTTTTTTCAAATAACATATTTCCTGAACAATTCACAATCCTTATTCACTACATTAAATGTTTTGTTTATTTTTTTCATATTCTAAAATGAATCCTGATTTATTTTCCCCCATATTGCTGCATGAAATGGATAACATCATAAAACATTTCTAGAAATTGTTTATTAAGAATATTTGTGATCACTGAGGTAGATGACATTTCTTAAAAGTAGTGTTAACAACATCCCATTACATAACCATCAAAGAACAGTATAAGAACTTAACAAAGCCTTAGTACATCTCTCTGCATTGTTGCCTTAGGTCACGGCAGGACTAGAAGTCATCCATGAATATCACTTACTTCTCTCTCTTTCTCTCCATCACCGTTGCTCTCCTCTCTTCCCCCTACTTTCATTCCCCTTCTATGCGTCTCGTCCCCTTAAATCACCCTCATTCCAGATTATTTGAGCTCAAACTCCCTGTGTTCTCGCTAGATAAAGAAGATTACTCGCCTCCTCCTAATGGAATTAGGTAATTTGCTTACCTTTCATTCACTGTAATCTCTTCAAAACACCCCTTGCTCACCAAGGCAGACTTGATGGTTCATGTTACCATGACGCCAGCAATTGGGGCAGTTTGTGTTTGTTTAAAATGCTTGATTATTTTTATATTTGTGAGTAGAATTTTTGGACACATTACATATTTTAATGGTTGATCATTAACTTGATTTTGCAATCAAACATTTCAAGATGTCTAACCTAAAAGTAAGTGATGTAATATTTAAAAAAAAAAACAACATTCTTCAACAATCAATAAATATTTATCTCAAAATATGGGTCACAATTATTGGCACTAGAAGAAAATTGTGAAAAACCAAATCTATTGTTGAATATTGGGGTATAACCAAGTTTCCAACATTTATATTCAAAAAAATTTAGATGTCTTGCCAGAAAATAATCTTCTAAAATGTTCTAATTAGACTACAGAATAAGTCAAATTAGAATAACTTAATACAATTCCAATGACATAAATCAAGGTCCAGTCTAGAATGTTCATGTCTTCATGAGTGTAAAGGCTTTCTTTTTGTCACACTGACTTGTTGGATGGAAACCTAATTGATAATTTTATGAGTTAGTTAAGATGTCTTATCAAACCACTTCTGATTGGGCCTTACCATTATTAATACCGTAGATTAATTTGGTCAAAAAGTTTGAGAGTGGGGAATCAGAACAAGACTCAAATACTGAATAGAACAGTAAGAGAGGAACCCGCAATGCTGAATATACCAAGATAATATGCTGGTGTTAATCTCATTAGAGTTTACATTCAGATAGGATTTCAAGGATTATTCTAGTTCTATAACATTCTAGTAAGTTGGTTGTTTTACATTTCTGTCACATTTGTCCAATCTCCAGATGTAATTATACAAGAGCTATAGTATTACGAATTGTAGTCCCTACAGTTGCTGATTAAAAGCAGTATGTTTTAGCACCATTTTTCTTACCTCTCAAGGATTACCATAAATTACACACAGCAGTTACGTTACAGTTCATTGAGTTGACAGTTTGTCTGTTTGCTCTAAGTTAATACCATCTGAACTACAGCAATTGGCAATTTATTTATTGATATCCTGTCAGATTCTAACAAGCTACGCTTTCACACACATGGGAATAGAATATATCTAACAATCATAATAAGATTTGTATTCACTCATTGGTAATATTTGGCAACACGACTAGAAGTATCCCATTCACACTGTTCATTGATGTAAGTATGCCCAGTTGCCAAAAGGTTATGGTAGGGGAAAGTCATTGGCACCTTAGTAAAAAGGCAAGATTCCTTGTGTATTACTAGCATAAGAATAAGCAAAAATGGCCAGTAGTTATCAGGTAATCATTGCAGGTAATTTCTACAAAATGAGTGACTGACAAATTTCCCATTTCACAAAAAAAAAAAAACATACTAAAATGAAATACAATCTTTGATGTCACAAGGCTGTTTGTCTTCCACCGGTCCTTGGGCCAACGGCTATAAGAACGCTGCCCAGTGCTGGGATATTGAAGCAAAAATATTTGGTTGCCTCAGCTCCCGGAGGCTGGAACTTCTCCAGAAGCACTGTCAATTTGATGACCCAAAAAATACCAAAGTCAGCATGGGAATGATCTAGATGAAAGTCACGTATTTGTAACATGGCAAAATCCACCAACTGCACTAAATGAACTAAAAGATTGCATGTCCAACTCAAATCTTTGAGGATCAGGTTACTATGGCAACGCGCCATCAGCGATGCCAGTGTGCAAGCGGTGAGAAGAAAGACAACTGCTTTGCATCATGGTAGCTGGGGGACAAAAGGAACTATTTAATAATTGTTATAATAGGGTTATGACATGTGAAAGTGCACTTCGTCCCAATGTATTGCTGCGATGCGCTAGTAGGTGATTTCCAGGCAAGACAGCCAGACAACATCTTGGTGGAAAACAGTATCAGTTTAACCAGCTGAGAGCACAATCGGCTTACACTAAATCGATAGAAGATTCATTATGGGTTTCTGGGGATGGATTACCACTCCAAGGTTTGAGAAAGACTTAATCCAAATAATTATCTGATTCATTATGTATCAAGTGTAATCCCATCTATCTTTAAATAAATACATAATCAGAATCCAAAGTGATCTTGTACCTGCAGAATAAGGACTATTCAGAGAGGCTAGGGGGTCTAGTGTTTATTGTTATTAAGCTACGGCGTCTCAGTCTGAGTGGCAGGTCTTATATCAACAGTAATGCCCATTATGAGTCACCATCACAGGCACAGGCTTTGAACCGGACGTCTGCAGGGCCGGACTGCATGAGGACACGGGGCCATTTGTCATCATTTCAGTCAGAGGAGCCTGGGGCTTTCTGTGGAAAAAGGAAGATGGAGAGGAGTCATTAATGGCCCACAGGAGTGATCCGCCGGTGGACCAAAGTAAGCCTAGGACAAGTTGAAGCGTTCACCGACCCAACTGGGATTTGCCTGCAGTGGTTTTGGCTTAAAGAATTGGAACGGACATTCCGTTTCAAGTTAGCGCGACGTGAGGGCTGAAGCCGTGCTCATATTGATTCATTCTAATTGCAGGTAATTGTCCCGGATACGGACGCCAACTTAACACCCGTGCTGCCTTTTGTTAGGGTCTCTCTGGGCGTCCACCTGACCCCGGGCTACAACAGCACCGCCCTCAGAATGGGCAGATCTGGCCGTTTAGACCTTGCACGAGAAGCCATTAACGCAGAACAACGGCAACCCCTGCATTATTTAGCAAAAATGGGAGAGGATGGAAGCCGGTGAAGAGCAGAGGAAGTGAGGGACGAGGAAGTGATAGAGAGGCGGAGAATTAAAGGGTTGACAGGAAAGTGTTGGGGGGGACAGCAGGGTGGGTGAAGGGCGTGGAGGGGTTGAGGGACAGAGCTGAAGAGGAAGGGAGGGATGGACGAGGAGAGCAAAAGAGGATCAATGAAAGTGTGAGGCTTAATTACTGTGAACGCGGTGGGCCATGCAGGATTAATCCTCAGCTCGAGCGTGTGTGGATAAAACCCTACCCAGCGCTAATACCACTCTTTTCATTTGCTAAACATCCAAGTGTATTGTCTAGTGGGCTCCGATTGCTCCCGGATATCTAATTTTCACGCGACAGAAATTTAAATTCTCACGTCAATGGAAAACAACACGCACAGTGTTGCCTGCAATGACAGAGCTCATTTTAGGCGCGGGGTCTATTTGAAAGTTACATTTGAAACATGCCATTTTCCGCAGAATGTGGCAGTGTGTAGTTGGTTGCACCCATATGGAAAGATACAATGAAAACCATCATGAGTACCCTTAGGATACAAACCCGGAAAGGGCCAGAGGACCAAACCCTTTGGAACCTTTCCACTTAATCAATGGTCTTAGACCTTTGACCTAATCATCACTGCCATCAGTCAAGACTGTAGTGCACCTAGTCAAATATATGAATATGTGCGCCATATACATGGCACCCTAAAAGACTTTCCCGAGGGGTGCTTCTCACGCTCTGAGTAGCGGATGGGAAGGCTCATTTGTAATAGTACTCCATAATTGTGACTCCATCTTTTAAAAGTGCGTGATGTAATGCCTAATTACTTAATGCTTGTAATGTTTTTCCATGTGATCTGATGTAATGACTACATACTTAATGCTTGTAATGTTTCTCCATGTGATATGATGCAATGACTACATACTTAATGCTTGTAATGTTTCTCCATGTGATCTGATGTAAACCAGATCACTTGTGCCTTACCGCTGATAATAGTTGCACATAAAATAACTTTTCTATGGGACCCACAGTAATGCAACAAAATCTTTCGTTTGTGAGCATGGATAATGTGTGATAGATGTCAATTATTTTACCACAAATCTCATAATTACGTAACTCATCACGCATGGACGATGTTGAATTGTGTTTTCATCCATGGAAGGATTGAAGTTGTGGTGTTCAATAATTCTCTGGGTAATGACAGTTTTCTTGTTACAACTGCAGAATGACACACTGAACACTGTAGAGACACTTAGGGAAGTTCCTCCATACAAGGATTTTCAGACAAATGAGACTTCATTGAAATCATGTTGTAATCCCGGACAAGGCTTCAAAATCATCCTGAAAAAATCAGGGTGTTTTCTTAATTGACACTGTATTTATAATTATATTAGCTTAGAAAAAAATGATGTTCTGTGGAACCTCATCAGGTAGGCAAGTTACCTAACAAATGTCATTAAATCGAACTGATATAGATCCAAAACATGACCTATGGAAAATGACAGGCTGTCTGGGAGGTACTTCATGAAGGGACATCTCTTAATATTACCTCAACAAATTGACTACTGGAATTCCAAAAGTCTGCAAGCCTGTAATACAAATTAAAGCAAAATAATTATTTCTAACCTGGTCAATGGCTATATTTCCTATTAGTTTTGCAATGTTTTCTATTCAAATTAATTTATTTTAGGTTTTTATGAAAAACAAGTAAATTTTAGCTGACCTGAACAGATGTACACGTTATAAACAAATTCAATCACGGAGGTGGGCAAAGGGTAAAATGTTTTACATCATGAAAGCACTGATGTAAATGTATAAAAACCTTATAATCTAGCAATACATTCATAGTTTAAAAACAAACCACCTTGCAAAGCTGGGCAAAAGCTATTTTAAATTGTTTATTTTCAAAATACAAAACACATTTGCAAGTTCTCCCATTAATCTCTATAATATACTCGGCAATTGGACAATTAATTTGTCCTTGATAATTGTGGATGTAAGATCTACTTTAGTGGACTCCTGTACATTGCTCCAAAAAGGGTCTATTCACACTAACAGCATGCTATCGAGAACATTTCCATTTAAAAAGCATTTATTTTATAATAAATAAACATTATATTAAAATTTGCTATGAGAACATATGCATTATCAATGCTCATTAACAGTCAGAACCCTTAGCCATTGTCTCTCGACTTTACATAAACACATTGTTTGTGGACTAATCGGTTGCATTTGGGAAGCTTAAGAGTCCTGGAAATGACCATGTGAGCTAACTACGTAGCGTAGTCAGTAGGTTAACCACCTGTTAACACTAGGGCTAGGCTTATGTTAGTACTGAGACAGGGGCTAGCTTCTCAGGCACTCCTCAGTGAGGGCTGGGGGTATTATCGTTACCTAGAAAAGGGAGCATGCAAACATGAAGGAGCCCCTCACCCATGACCCCGAGGCATGTATCCAAGAGGGGAAGAGTTGGGTCGCTCCCTGCATCCCAAATGGATTCCTTTTCCCGCTGGATCTGGTATGGAGTAGTGCGCCATAATAGGACACCGTTTGGGGTGCAGGCTCCTGCTTCTGATCGCTCTCTCTGTAGCTACATCGACTGGACGAGTGAGAGAGGAGCAGTCAATACACCCGGACCCAATTAAGGCCTTCTCCAGCGGCACGGTCAATGGCTGTAATTGCAATGCCTTTCAAGACTCATTTGATAGAGTTGACCTAACAGGCATGCAGTATACAGTAGGCCGCTCCACTCCGTGCTGCATTGCAGTTACCGGGAATCAGTGGGATATGCAGGATGGGTATGCCCTTGTGATGGGACGTTTCAGTACATCGCCAGTAGCACTGTTTCCATGGTTCTCCATCTACTAGATGTCTCAGTATAATCTAATCCATTTTGTTTTTCAGAGGAGGTATGAGGGTTTCCTAGGGCGACGAAGACATGCTATCCTTCCCTATCTCTTGTTTTTTCCCCTTTGTCTCCCTTCCTCACTTGGTTGGTTCCCATTTCCTCTTTAGCTAACTTCTCTCCTTACAATTGCTCTCTCCCCGCTGCTTTACTCTAATGTCTCATTTGTCTTGTACCATCCGTCTCAGCTCTCTGAGAGCCAGGGAAAGGTCACCCCGCTCCTCAAAGCACAGTGAGGAGCAGGCCTACTCCGGGGAAATTAATGACTTGAGCCTTCACATCCTGCCTCGCTGGTGCTAAGTCAATTTTCTTGGTTTACTTAAAGGACACCTAGATGGGGAAAATGCATATTGGGAGATAGGCACCTGGGAACAGATTGACACTCACGTTGATCTGTGTGGACGATTAGGGTTTGTTATTTTTCTGGTTGTTGATGTTGTTTTTGACACACAACCAATGGAGGGGAGGTCTACAGCCGTGGCCAAAAGTTTTGAGAATGACACAAATATACATTTTTATAAAGTATTTTGCCTCAGTTTTTATAATGGCAATTTGCATATACTCCAGAATTTCATGAAAAGTGATCAGATGAATGGAAATCAATTGCAGTTAAGCCCCTCTTCGCCATAGAATTTAACATAATCCCCCAAAAACATTTCAGCCCTGCCACAAACGGACCAGTTGACATCATGTCAGTGATCCTCTCATTAACATAGGTGAGAGCGTTGACGAGGACAAGGCTGGAGATCACTCTGATATGCTGATTAAATTAGAATAACAGACTTAAAGCTTTAAAAGGAGAGTGGGGCTTAAAATCTTTGTTCTTCCTCTGTTAATCATGGTTACCTGCAAGGAAACACGTGCAGTCATCATTGCTTTGCACAAAAATTGCTTCACCGGCAAGGATATTGCTGCTAGTAAGATTGCATCATTTACCAGTGCAGAACTTTTTCAAGAATGGCAGCAGGCAGGTATGGGTGCGTGATCTGCACGCACAGGCAAATACTTTATGGAAGAAGGCCTGGTGTCAAGAAGGGCAGCAAAAAAGCAACATCTCTTCAAGAAAAACATCAGGGACAAGCTGATATTTTACAGGGATTGGACTGCCGATGACTGGGGTAAAGTTTTCTCTGATGAATTCCCTTTCCAATTGTTTGGGGCATCCAGAAAAACACTTGTCCGCAGAAGAAAATGTGTGCGCTACCATCAGTCCTGTGTCACGCCAACAGTAAAGCAGCTTGAGACTAATCATGTGTGGGGTTGCTTCTCAGCCAAGGGAGTAGGCTCACTTACATTTTGCAGAAGAACACTTTTGCAGCATGATGGAGCACTTTGGCATGAGGCAAAAGTGATAACTAAGTGGCTCGGGGGACAATACATTAACATTTTTCCATGGCCAGGAAACTCCCCAGACCGTAACCCCAATGAGAACGTGCGGTCAATCCTCAAGAGGCAGGGGGACAAACAATAAATCCCACAAATTCTGACAAACTCCAAGCATTAATTTGTAAGAGTGGGCTGCCATCAGTCAGGATGTGGCCCGGAAGTTAATTGACAGCATGCCAGGGAAAATTGCAGAGGTCTTGAAGAAGAAGGGTCAACACTGCAAATATTGACTTTTTGCATGTACTTAATGTAATTGTCAATAATAGCATTTAACACTTTTGCAACGCTAGTAATTATACTTCAGTATACCATAGTAACATCTGACAAAAATATCTAAAAACACAGCAGCAGTAAACCAATAGCTGTGTCATTCTCAAAACCTTTGGCCACGGCTGTAGATGGACCATTAACAGGACTACCGGTGTTTACCAGTTCCCTTCTACGGCTTCGTCTTCTGAGACAGGAGGGCAGGTGGTTGGGGCGGCTTTGTGGCAAGGTGAGGTGATTCCTCTGTAGAACCACGTGGATGTGGATGGAGTTCAGAGAGGTGTTAGGGACACTATCGCAGCTACCCGACAGGCCACTCTTTTTTGAGTGTTTCCCAAATGACACCCTGTGTCTATACAGGCCCCTGGTCAAAAGTAGTGGACTCTACCGTGTGTAGGGTGCCTTTTGGAACTCAACCCCTGAAGTTATTGGCAACGGCCTCAGATTGTTAGACCTTTAAGCGGAATGCAGAGGGAGACATGGCAATGTGTCTTCATTTCCCTGTCTTTATGGCTAGTTAATGCTGTTCCACTTACAAATTTGATTATCAAAATAGTATAAAGTCTGGGATGTTTTTTATGAGGGTCATGCCTTTTTCCGACGATCATGCATTCCCTGACATTTAAAATGTAGACATACAAGAATATAACAAAAAGCAACGGTTGATTAATGAAGAAATCCTGCGAACTGGGTGATTACAAATGTATATGTTTCTGTTTAATAATGTTAAGGCCTACATTAAACAAGGAAAGAATGCCTGCTATAGTGAAAGAAAGAAATAACCTATACATTACACTGACATGTTATCCTGATGAGGTTTTCAATTGTCGGTCCTGAGTTCAGCCCTTTCTGTCCTTGTGTTTTAAATCCCTTCATTCCAGCAGACATCTCTCTTTTTCTCTCCCCCTCTCATGCTTCCTTCCTTCCTCCTACCCCCCTCCCACCCACCTTTCCTGCTTCTTTCATGTTGTAATGATTCATTACCGGCAGGCTAAATACGGCCTTGACTGTCTAGTTGTTACATTAGACCTCAGCAGCAGTCTTGCTGGCTTCTATAAATCAACCAGTACTGCTAATGGAATTTTTACGCCATTTATAATTCCTCTTTAGCTGCTGCATCATGGGAACAAAGAGAGGAAAGATGGTGTCTGGCAAGAGCAAAGACGTGATTTATACCTGAAAAAGTGATTAGAATTCAATTGAGATTAGACACGCTCAATTAGTGTTGCCCACCCTCACATTAGGCCTGGTTTAAGCTAATTGCTGGTTAAATTTGATAAAACCAGTGCCGATTCAGGTTATCCAGTTCGTATTTCAGTATTGACTGAAACAGCGTTTATGAGGGAACACCACCATGCTATGATGGGATGTCATATTTCTAACAGTGAAATTGGATTAAACCACAATCTAAAAGCGTCTCTGCAGGCTTCCACCAAGTGTTTGACTGTTTATCGGATCAATACATTTGATGTGTGTAAGTCTGCAGTGAAACTAACATTGTCCGTGCCCAAAATGACACACTTCTTAGTACACAGTGCCCTATGGGCCATGGTCAAAAGTAGTGCACTGTGAAGTGGACACGTTGCCATTAGGGACTAAGGGGCTGTGTAGAATTGGCAGACTTGCCTGTTATGACTGCAGAGTTGGCTGATATTTAGGAAGCCAAACCAGAGCACCCCCTCAGGTCTCCGGCTAGTACCTGGAGCTGCTATGGTTCGTGCACTTTATGAGACTACCATTCAGCAACGCAAAATGATATGAAATACTGCACATTCGGGTAGTAATGCACACTGGCGATCGGGATTGTGGGGTTTGTGAGTTGCGGGAGGGTCTGTTTTTAAACATGTGGATTCCGCGCATTCTCGCACCGTCGCTTGTGTGAGGAAACGCGAACACATAATATCGTGCCCCACGATCAAAGCTGTGGGAAGTCGGAGTGCCCCTGGTGGGGCAGAGTCTGCTTCGCCTTCTCCACCCTCGCGTGGCATGGGCCTCACAAACCCCACTCCTTATAACACACAGCTGTAGGTAATTATCCTCAATCCCAAACTGCATTTCTCTAGTCGGCCGACGTCCGGCACCTGTCCTGTATTTCCCGCAGCCTCGTGGTTTGTTGCCACATTTAGGCTATGCACGCCACGCACGCCTGTGGGCTTTCGAGCGGACACCGCAGACACAGAGGCGGGTCGCGTGCGCGGAGAGGACGGAGGACGTTTCCTGAAATAGCGCGAATGAAACGAAACCGAAAGCACATCGCCGGGCAAAAGTGGAGACGTTGCGTTGGGCGTGGCCAAACTATTCAAACACTAGGGTGGGAGGGACTTAAACTGCGCTGGTGATCAAGGGACACAGGTGAGGGTTATAACAACAAACAGCTGTGCGGGAGTGGTGCCGATGGCGGGCCTGTATGTGCCAGCGCGTGTTAGCCGGTCGGTGAGACACTTGGCGTCCGTCCATTCGATGTCATGTCGGCACTTTGTGTGTCTTTCCGTTTTTTCCTGTGCGGGATTCTGTGACGAGGTTTACCTGGGAGGATTTTATATGCTAATTCATGGAGCATCATCCTCATCGCAATTGCTGTATATCCCCCCCTGTGCTCCTCACACACACACACACACACACACATAAACGCAGACTTTGAATTTAGGACCCCTAATTTCATATTCACTCTATCCTCACTTTACAAAGCTTGCTGAGTCAACGCATCGCTTCTGTATCATGAACGGTTGGGATACACGCGCGAAGCCTTTCTGCTTTAACTTTTTCATGCACACGTGTGATCTGGCCGTAATGGAGTGGGGAAGCCCCCCGCTTTCACCCGGTGTCATTATAGCATGGCAACAAGGCATGCAGACCATAATCTGCACCGTTACCGCTATTCATTAAATCCTCTTTCTTTCCCTCACTCTCCAATTCCAACTAGTGAGAGGTGGGTTAAGGCCCCTGTCAATGTCAGCCTTAATGGGATTGTATCCATTCAGTCAGTGTCATTTTCCCTCCTTTCCTTCCTAAAGTGTTTTGTATCCATTCATAATCGAATCATATAAATGTTGTTTTCCATTTCACCCAGTGTCAGATCTCGGGTTTGCCTGTCATAGTGCTTGATACTTATATTTTAAAATACCTTGCACGTGTACTGCTTGTACCTAGTGCTCCCATGCAGACTCCTTTGGGTGTAGAAGATTCACTTATCACACTTATCACACAGCATGTACCGCAATTGATTAGCATCCCCCAATGTTGTGTTTTTCGAAGAAGATTTGTTTCTCACGTAATCGCTATTTCAATGACTATCTTTTGTCGTAGGAATGCAATGTCACCTGACACTGCGCTCTCTCTTCAGGAGAGAGCTGGCAATCGCTTGTAATTCCCTGTTTATGCTGTTTATGCTAATTACTAATGAAAATTAAGCTCATTTCCATATTTAATATTGTGATAATCATAGTCTCAATAGGCGACATTTGCAAATCTTGTCGAGGTCTCCTAGGAGGTCTAAAAACTTTAGAATTGCACTTTAGAATTTCAAAAACAGTTTGCTTAGTTTTCACTTTGGTTGTTACATTTAAAAAAAAACTTCCCCCACATGATTATTGAACGTCTGGTTTGTGTGGTGTAACACAGTTTTCTAACTGGATAGGAAAATAAATCCCAGAGAGTTGTTAGTTCCTATGCTAGTTTCCAACATTTTAGAAAAGAAACCACTAGCGGTCATTGCAGAAGTGTGCTTTATATAAATGATTGAGTCAGAGAAGCCAATACAACCCATGAACATGTTACAGACAAAAAGAGACATTTTGGCATGTCTACATTGTATTGCAAATAGTTCTCTACTGTACAAGAACCGGTCCCCTGACCCTCTCACCAACATTCCACCTGCTACGGTACTCGGCTACTTGAGTAATCTGCTACTCAGTGGGAAAAATGTATCATTTAGCAAGCATGTCTGACAATCTATATGATGTATTAATATTAAATGCAAAATAATCAATAAAACGTTTGATGTTTATGTTGAACATCAAATTTGTGTTCTAAACATTCTCAGCTGCACATGCGGGTAAGTGAAACAAAAAACGTTCTTTCTTTGGGACTAAGAATACTATTTTGTTTCTTTGGGACTCACAACTTGTTTTTGCAATGGTTGCTCCAACAGAGTGATGTCTGTTACACTCACTGACAAAATCCCTGGCAAACATCTTTGAATACCTACTGTACCTACTGTAACGCTTTTTGCAAGCCCTAGAAGCTCATTTACTCATTGGCATATCACTCTAACATCCAGACAGTGACCAATATTGGAATACATTAATCATTCAACGTCCTTTACCACACTTTGGTTATGCCAGCTACTAGCGGTGACCTGGCAACTTGCATGCCAGCCCAACGGAAAGCAACTAGGTTTGGTGAAGCCCAGTAAACCACAGCACAGTGCTCTAGTCATTCAAATCAGCTTATGTTATTCATCAAGCGACAGTGATCTATGATCATATGATCACATACACATTCATTGCAAAATAGCCTGTATAAAGGAACCATTCAAAGGTATTATTACACTCATGTTTCATAATATTATTATAAGACTTATTTCATATTGTCACTACCCTATTTCCACACTCTTTGAAATTGCTGCTAGTTTATATTGTTAAGTATAAATTCTATTAGATAATTTTTTTTTACTTATGCTACTACTTTTTACTTATGCCACATAAGAATTTCATTGCTCAGAACAACATCGGTATTTTGTGCATTTGACAATAAAATACTTTAATATCAAGAGGCATGTACGCGATAGCTCATCGACATGTTGCTATCACATCCATATGATAACCAATATTCAAAGATATATGTTGTTTATCCACTGAAATTAACACACAACTTTCTATGACACAAAAAAAACTGGCCACGTAGAAAGCAACTCACTGTCTGCACTCCGTACCTGATGGAACAGCCGTGCTTTGGTCATTCATTATGGTGTGTCGTTCTCACAGTGACTAAGCTTAAGGGCCTGTAAGCTTAAGGGCCTGCCATTAGTATAGAAATGTTTGATGAGTGCGCAATTTGTAACTTAGTTTTTTTGGTCACCATTAAATTAGTTGCAGCATGGTTTTGTCAGCTACAATAATTTGCAAGTTAGCTCAGCTATCAGGGAGTCCAGATTAAGAGTATGACATCACGTTAACATAAGCCGTACCCTGTTGAGCCATAACAATACTTTTTGGAGGTCCACCCAAGCAATGCATTTGATTGTTGTGACGTGTTGTGCGCTATACTAGTTTCTACATGGTTTCACAACTTTTGTCAACATTTTCTTCAATTTAATTTCCATAGGCCTGTCACGGCGCCTCCTGATGCCGTGCCCTCTCCTGATCACGTCGCACCCCGGCGTTCGACGTCACCGGCCTTTTAGGTGCCATCGTACTCGTATGTCCTGTTTTCCCATGTCCTGTGAACACACCCTTCCTGATTACCCGCCAGCTGCATCTAATGTAGTTGGCTACTTAATCCCCTGTGTGTCCTGTCTCTGTGTCCGTGATTGTTTCCTGTTATGTGTATACGGTCGTAGTCCGTTGTACTACACCCTGGTACATTATAGACTGAATAAAGAGCCTTTTTGAGCCACCCGCCTGCGCATTGGTCCGCTTCCTGAAACACCTCTGACAAGGCCTTGGCATAGTATGGACTTAGAGGCTATGCTAGCCAAAGCTTAACTCGCAAAATGTCAAACAACGTTGATTTGGTTGAAGAAAACTGTTGAAGAAAAACTAATTTAGGTCGAAATGAACATGAGTTACGCAAATTGAATTATTTCATATGGTCACATACAATATGAGTTTGATGTCCATGTGAATGTGACAGATTTATCACCTGATGTAAATTGAGTAGGCTCTACATTTTATAGAAGATCACCGTGCACAAAAAGATTCCGCTCTTCTTCTGGACAATTATGCATGATACATATCTAACGCCCCTTCAAATCCCAGGGGGAAGTAGATTTAAATGGTAGATTTGTACTTTTTTTTATTGTTGGTGGGGTGATTAGCATTTTAAAACAGACCCGTTTCAGAGCCTAATGAGAAGTCTTTCAGGTAAGCAAAAAGAGCAGTCTCTCCAAAAAGACTGGAAATGCACATCTGTGCTTCATTGTTGAGATGGTATTGGGGATGGAGAGCAAAAAGGGAAAAAAAAGAGGGGTGTCTTGGGGACAAACCCCTGGCTTAAGGCCTCTCATGACTGCTAGCCTAGCCATCACACTGCCACCTCACACGGGGACCATGAACGCTGGGCAATCAGAAGCAATTGAGTTAAATGAAACGCGGGAGTAAGAGAACTCGATTGGGGGGCGCAATGTCTTAGGCTGCTGTTGTTTTTTTTCCTCCCTCGGAATTCTTCAGGTTTTAAGGGCTTGTGTGGTTTGGAGCCGAGAGAGTTTGTCTTGGGGTGAAATTAGTCATCTCTCCACCATCCATCACACACTGACCAGCTATTGATCGTCACTGCACCCTTTCTCTTTTCAACTAAATTATATTACAGAAAAAGAATAACAAATGTCTAGCACGCAGAGTGCAGGGTTGTCCTCCATTTTGTCCCACATAAGCGTAAGATGAAAACAATGTTTGTACGAGGTGAAATCCAAGCCCCTTGGCTAATCCTGTCAGATTAACTCAATACAGGAATAAAACACGAATATATAATACAGGAAAAAAAATTACCGGCACCAATATATTTGATACATTAATGTATTTCATTGGTGAGGTGGGATTGTTGATTTAAAATATAAAAGTATGGTAGCATATGCTGATGTTTATTAACCTCCAGCATTACACTGAGCTAAGTACAATCAGTAAATATCCCTCAGGATGAGGGTAAATACCTTGGATACAATGAGGGCAGGATGTACAGTGACATAGAAAGGGTTATATAGATGAAAGATGATCCTCATCAGCCAACCACCTGTAGGAGATCGATATATTCCAGAAAAATGGGAGAAGGGGGCATTAGGGTGTGGCAGTTCAGCCAACTGGGTCCTGGTAGGCAGACCAAACAGACTCTTTCAGCAGGAAAATGTGCCCTGCCACACCGCACACATTGTTCAGATATGGGTTGAGGAACATGATGAAGAGTTCAAGGTGTCAATCCAATTAAGCATCTGAGGAATCTGCTGGAACAACAAGTCTGATCCATGGCGGCACCTCCTTGCAACTTACAGGACATGAAGGATCTGCTGCTAATGTCTTGGCTTCAGAGGACCCCTTCAAGGTTCTTGTTGAGTAGCACATTGCCATGGTCAATGTTGATGTTTAGGAACTATTGTTTTAGTGTCTATTATGATCGGCCAAATGTTATTATATGATTGCTTTCTCCAATCACCATTTTGTTAACGAAGCTACTTAGGGCATCTACTTTCTCCATGAATACGGGAACTTTTGGTATTTTATTAACTGACGAATACAGAGCAAGTCTATCCTACCCAAATAGTTTGTGGTGAAGATGTGATTTTTTCAAAATTTGTTGGCAAGTTATAGTGAAAATCCCTTTTTAAAGAACATAATTATTCAACACTTAAATTCAAATTCCACCCTTAAACTGATCGACCGGTTGATAGTTATTTTACCTCTGGAACTAAATGACTTTGATCAGTCCAATGCTAAGGAGTCATTGTGGCTCACTCTTACTTGCAAAAAATGCTTTAAATCAGCAATGAGTGTTTTGGAGACAAAGTGCTGTTTTTGGGTACTCCCACAACCAAAACTAAAAAGGTTAGGCCAAAATGTTGCTTTCGTTGCTTTTAAGCTATGTTGGTATAATTCTGGATCATTGTTCAGCTGCATGACACACCATCACTTCAGTTTCAGCTTATGGATGACATTAACCTTTAGAATTCTCTTTTCCAAAGGAGAAAGAATTACTGGTTCCTTCAATAATAGCATCTTTTTCAGACCTGAAGAAGCAAAGTATCCTCAGAATATCACACTGCCACCAACATACTTGACCATTGGTAGTTGTAAAATGCTCTAGAATGTACTACTTGGTTTTCCACAGTAATACAGAGACCCATAATAAAAAAGCTTAACGTTCCCTTCAATATAATAGTCTTACTGAAGTCTTGACATGTGGTCACAAGTATGTTTTATCATCAGGGTCCCCTTCATGTCTGGGGAAAACTAGACATTGCATCTATAATCATTAATAAAAGTGTTATTAACAGGAGACTATCAAATGTGTAATTACAAAACATCAGTTACTTAGTGAAACTACCATGTCTAATGATATCAGTAGTTACACATATGGAACAAAATTATAAATGCCTTTTTCCATTTGTGTAAGCCTGATACTAATGTTGTAATAACCAATATTTATTAATATACTTAATTATCAGGTGGGATTTTATTTAGATGTAAAATCATTTTTAGGTGATAACATTCATTTTGCAAAATCCACTACAATTTATGGTAAGTGTGTCCCCATACAATCGTAAAGTACCTTGAGGCTGAAGGAGAGGTGCCACAGAACTTCAATTCCATTATCACTGTTCCATCGTGTTATAAGGATTTTTGAGGCAGCAATGTAAAGGTGTTCCATGTACAGAATGTGTTTTTAGAGAGTAGGAAATTGCTTTTGTCGGAAGTCTGGCCCCTCCTCAATACTGGTCCCTTCAGAGATTTGTCATCTCTGCAAAGACTGCAAATAGTCTGAGGTTTAGGTTAAATGCTATTGTAAAGAACTGAATGAGTCCTGTCTTAGTCACACACAGTTGAACAAGTGCACTCACAAACAACTCCAAGCATGCATAAGTATATGCGGACAAAGATTTAAAGTGTCTAACTAATCATTGCAGCTGCATCGCACCGCTTCATTTTAGTGTCAAAACTTCACTAAATAAAATGGACCAAAGTATTATGTGGCTATAGACGTGCCATTGCGTATGGAGCTCTTCACCTTCTGTCCAAAAACCTTTCTGTGAAAATGTGCTGAAGAAGAGAGTGGGAGGCCAAAACAGCCGGCCTTTATCTGGATGCTCTAGCAGCATCTGACTTGTGGCAGGCATCATCAATTGACCACCAAAAGCCCATTCTGTTTGAAATTTAGAAAGCGAGACTTCTCCCAGTTAGCCACAAATCCTTTTTGTTCGAAGGGTCCACGTCTTAAAGGTTTCTCCAAGTGTTCGAACATCCAAGGGTACAGACCGCGGTCTCTGTTTATGAGAACACCAGATATCAGGACTATCTGCTTCCACTGTGATTATATGCGGCTTGCTAAGTGTGTCTGGGCACTAAAGATTTTTGTAAAAGCAGTTTTCTGAAACGAGCGCCTCCCCTTTTCCTGTTAGGCATCCTCAAAAAAGTGCATGCTAGTGATCAGCTTCAGACCAGTCAAAAGCTCCTCAGTCGAGAGCGTCTGGCTGTCAGGGGAAATAATTAAGCGTTAACAATATTGTGCATCAGACTACCAAAGCTTCCTAAGCATTATTGGACAATTACCCCATGAACATGAAAGAAATAACAAATGGGTATTGTGGCGTAGTGTTTTCGACACAGCCCTGATTGTCTACACCCTCCCACACAAGGGCTCAATAGCTCACGAAACACACGTGCGTGTACAGAGTCATGTTCACACGGACACAACAAAACCCAGTCACAAAGCATGAGGCTATTTAAAAGTCACATTAGCATGGGAGTTTGATCCACGGTCCGGGGAGACCCGTCCAACGCGAGTGTCATCATTCACACCGTGGATGAACAAATACAACACTTCCCAACAGCCGTTTCACGTGTTCCGTTAAGGTCCGCGGCCTTGAGAAGACCGTCCCCGTTCTGCCGATGGCCAGGATCTGGCGTGGCAGACTCGACAGGCTTGAAGTCTGAGGGAGAACTGAGGGAGAACTGTGCGAGGGTGGAAAAGGCTGGAAATAGAATTCTGTGCCATGCCCAGCACCCCCAAACTGATGACTGCTGTCGTTTCCGTGGCAGCCTACGGGTATGTAAGGTAATACCACATAGCTAACTGCTTTCTCGGCTAAGAGGCAACCACATAATTAAAAGGAACGGGAAACGATGTTGTGACGGGACGAGTGGTTTGTCTTTTTTCTCTCCTGAAATCACAGTCCCAGATCCAAACAGAGTAGCTCCGAGACGGAGGTCGTTGTAAGGCGCTGATCGCATCCGCAGATGTCCCTTTTTATCTGGGCTGCCATCGTCATGACCACCATCATACCAGGTAGATTCATGGAGCATGAAGTACATCTGACTGGCCGGATATTCCAACACATACACAGCGAGAAAACGATTAGTGTCCAAATAACATGATTTGAATGAAGCTAAAACCAATTAAGCCATGGGTTATTGGTCTTTGGGCAACGATTTAATAATCATATTTTCTCAAATGTATTTAACCTGTAGAGCTCTCAATGTTAAATTGGATTGGTAACCCATAGCTACATGGTTTCATTCCCTTGGTATCACACAAGGACAGCTTTGCCGTGGCTGACGTACGCCTGTGTGAGACACGTTAACCCTTTTTCCGCCGTTCCATTTCTCTGGAATCCTGACCTCCCTTGACGGTTCTGAACTCTGCAGAAAACCCATTTAACCCTTTGATCCTCAATCTTCTACTGTAATCTGCCCACATAAGCGCACTGCAGTTGGTGCTTCACCAGAAGACATGGGTGTTTGGGCATTGTCATTTTCCTGGCTGTAGGTAATGGAATGCAGAGACCTGTTCAAACACAACTAGACTGGATGGGTTGTTGGAACCGTACGGTAAATAATGATTCCTGGGAATGTTACCTTCTGCACATTTCTCCTGGGATGAGGCCTTATGTGTAATTATCCCAGTGCAAAGCAGTAGCTGAGAGACATTCCCCCCCAAAAAATAATGTCTGCATTATGTTACACAACAACAGAAACCAGTCAAGTAACTGTTCAGCTAGCTGTGAAGTTACTGTACACAGTCAACTTTCTCTAAGCATTTGGATGAATTAGTATATTAGTATATCTCTTGGCATACAATATACAGCCATTAGGCCTTTTTCATGTTATTTGCTCATCTTTATCAAGTATTACATTATGGACTTGATTATAGGTATGAATAGGTAAGTGCTGTCCAAGGAAAAACATTTACTATTTTTAATCACCGTAAATCACAAGTAAATTGCCATTGTTTAACTCCCTAGAAAAAATGTCATCATAATAGGAGTTGATTGAGATACAGGTATGCTATATATTGTTTGTAAGGGGTGGAAATACACCCAGATCTGAACAAATGTTTTTAATACCATCTTCTCCATTAACGAAACTCCAAATTCCCTATAGCAACTAACTCATATCGCTCTCTATATAAACCATAACTGCAGCCGCATTTGAGCTACAACGCTTAACATGAAAAATGGGCCTATACAGCAGAAGCATATACGTGATTATATCAGTGGCAAGCAGATAATATGAAAGCTGAATGGTGGTTAAAGGGAATGAACAGAAAGCCTTGAGAATGTTAAGGCATAGCACACGGCAAGCAAAGTGACATTTTGAAGATCTTGTTATTAGTCCAGTAACATACTTGAATTACCTTATTATGACATATACAATAATCCTATTTTCTTTGTTAATTCAACTGCGATTTTTCTTGACGGTTTTGGTGTTCCGATCGATAAAGTCTTACAGTTCAGTTATTCTTAACAGATTGGCACAGTGACAATTTAGTCACTGAAGTTGCCCTGTGGCCTGTTTTTTTCTTTGGGAAACAAATAGTTCCACATTTCACACTTTTTTACAGCCTCATTGACCCAATCGATAAGGATCTGAGTATTTCTGGGCACTCACAGAGGAAACAAAACCGGTGCAGTGGACATTTAATGGAGTGGAGTGCCTGTAGAAGGCTCCTGGCTTCTGCTGGTCGTGTCCAGGCAGGGAGAGGAAGCAGACAAGTCGGTTGCGACCCAGTTTCACTTCCTGTGAGACCACGTCTGGACGCAGGGTGGTGGTCTGCGTGGGAAGGGTTAGGGTTATGTCTGCGTGGGAAGGGTTATGGTGTTGGTCTGCGTGGGAAGGGTTATGGTGGTGGTCTGCGTGGGAAGGGTTAGGGTTATGGTGGGGGTCTGTGAGGGGATAGGTTAGGGTTATGTCTGCGTGGGAAGGTTTAGGGTTATGGTGTTGGTCTGCGTGGGAAGGGTTATGGTGGTGGTCTGCGTGGGAAGGGTTAGGGTTATGGTGGTGGGTCTGTGTGGGATAGGTTAGGGTTATGTCTGCGTGGGAAGGGTTAGGGTTATGGTGGGGGTCTGTGTGGAAAGGTTTAGGGTTATGGTGGGGGTCTGAGTGGGATAGGTTAGGGTTATGTCGGCGTGGGAAGGTTTAGGGTTATGGTGTATGTCTGCGTGGGAAGGGTTAGGGTTATGGTGGGGGTCTGCGTTGGATAGGTTAGGGTTATGTCTGCGTGGGAAGGTTTAGGGTTATGGTGGTGGTCTGCGTGGGAAAGGTTATGGTGGTGGTCTGCGTTAGAAGGGTTATGGTGGTGGTCTGTGTTAGAAGGGTTGGGTTATGGTGGTGGTCTGCATGGGTAGGGTTATAGTGGTGGTCTGCGTGGGAAAGGTTGTGGTGGTGGTCTGCGTGGGAAGGGTTATGGTGGTGGTCTGTGTTAGAAGGGTTAGGGTATGGTGGTGGTCTGCATTAGAAGGGTTATGGTGGTGGTCTGCATGGGTATGGTTATAGTGGTGGTCTGCGTGGGAAAGGTTGTGGTGGTGGTCTGCGTGGGAAGGGTTATGGTGGTGGTCTGCATGGGAAGGGTTATGGTGGTGGTCTGCATGGGAAGGGTTATGGTCTGCGTGGAAAGGTTGATGTTTATGGTGGTGGTCTGTGTGGGAATGGCTAGGGTTATAGTGGTGGTCTGTGTGGGGGGGGTTATGGTGGTCGTCTGTGTAGGAAGGGTTAGGGTTGTGGTGGTGGTCTGCATGGAAAGGGTTATGGTTATGGTAGTGGTCTGCGTTGGTAGGGTTAGGGTTACGGTGCTGGTCTGCATTCAGTTTGCGCGCAGTGCTTTGAGAGCATGGCAAGAGAGATTTTACTAAACAATTGCATTCTTGAAATCATTTGGTGACGTCCAATAGCCATTAACCCTAACCCTAAATATGTATATAAAAATATATATTAATGATGACATCTGATGAGTATATAAATCGAACACCAGAATGGACTTAGTAATAGTGGTAAAGATGTGATCATTGTTTCCTGAAGCTGGATCAGTTTCTCAGCACACGAAACACAACCGTTCCACCACAGGTAAAAGGGGAGTGAGAGGGGGAGGAGCAGGAACATGTCAAGTAGCCAACTGTCATTACCCAAATTTTGTAGCAGAATAAAATGTAAGAAAGCATGTAGTCTATGTAAAAGACGCCTGGACACAGATAATGTGCTGGTAAAGCTGCTGTGTGCACCTATTCCCTGATTCAAGCCCACATCTCTCTCTCGGCTTGTCTGTCGGTACATGCCAATGTAAACTGAAAGGTTATGTAAATGATTATGTAAAACAAGGCACATTTTCACTCTCGCGGTCTAAAACGTCTCTTAATAATGAGCTTGGGGGGGAGGGGGGCACTGTGGTGTTGAAGCTCAGCTATCTTGAAAAACAAAAAAGAAAAGGCTGTGAAATATAAACTTTTTTTGCAAATAGAGTACCGCTCTCCTAGAAGAAAACTCAGAAAGTGTCCTCAGAGCTAGAGGATCAGCCATTAGTACAAGCGACCTTCAGTTACTGGCCCATTGCTCTAACCTCTAAGCAACCTACTGCTAGGCTACCTACAGCTAGGCTACCTACAGCTAGGCTACCTACAGCTAGGCTACCTACAGCTAGGCTACCTACTGATAGGCTACCTACTGCTAGGCTACCTACTGCTAGGCTACCTACTGCTAGGTTAATTACGGCGTCTGAAACATTAACTGGATGGGGACTTCAACATGCACATCTCATATCACAGGCATTCAAGAAGTGTTTCAGTGCTGTGTGACCTGGCAGGTAATCTACATGTTAAGGTGGGATAAGGCTGTGTAGCGACGATACAGTCCCTCGATTTGTTTGGGGCAATGTGCATGGGTCCAGGGTGGTTTGTAAGGTGGATACGAGACCTGACCTGCCTCTCAACGCACATCACGTTATCCGAAACCTGTGGCGGCCATTTCATGGTTAACTCACTTGGGTACAAGAACAAGCACGGAGAGTTTTGACCTGCCTGCAAACACCCACGGCAGCTGTTTGACGTGTGCTTCGACAACTGCAGGGCACAAGTGCCAACGTCACGTGAAGCGCAGGCCAGGGAAGCGGAGGGAGTGAGGTGGCAAAGCAGCTGCTGTAGTTGTGCAGGGAACCGCACAGGAGACTGATTGGCACGCCGGAGATGATTTATGGTGTTTCAGGATTCTTGGCATGGCTGAAGCGCTCTCTGCACTTCCAAAAGGGACGAGGGTTAGTATAACTTAACCCCTGCTTATTTGTTACCCCAGGACAGGTCTGGGGGAAGCAAGACTGATTACAAACTGAGGGTTGCATAAATCACACTTTATCAATCTCTTCAATAGATGCATACTTTTTTTTCTGTACATCCTATCTGGGGTATTTGCCGTATATAACAAAGTAAAATCAATACACACTCGGACAATTTCTCACTCTTTGTAGTAAAAACTAAAAGATTATATGTGTGTTTCAGGGATGTGTGTGAGGGCATATGTTTCTGCAAAGGTGTCACAGAGTAAATAGACAGTAAGTACACCCCATAAAGATGTAATAGACCCACCTGCGTGAGTGTGGATGTGTGTGAAGGCAGACGGGCAAGTGGGTGTTGACATTTCCTCTGCATCCAGCCAATTAGGGCTGTGATGCTCAGCCTGTTCGGCTGAACTGCGCTGCACTGTTTATGATCTCATTATAACCGGAATTTGCACTTCCTCTCCGCCGTTCCCGATGCGAAGGGGCTAATCATTATTTCAGAAAAGTTATTCCCACATCCTTAATTTAGAAGACACTGAAATAGTGGCTTTGGAAGGAAAGGTAAATTAGATCCGTGTTCTAAAGACTAGTGAGTCACACGTCAGCGTTGCACAATCACTCGCTGTGTGGCGCGGTGCTGTGGCACCCTGGAACATGGTATTGACCCACAGTGGCTAATTAGGAGACTAGCTGTGTCGTGACTTACTTCCCCCATGCGACGGCTCCACACATGCCAGCCTGCCATAACCCATGTGATGAGACACAGCTGTTTAGTCTGGGTACTGCCGTTTAATGCGATTCCAAACCTTTCTAATACTGTTAGTGTTTGCTTAAGCCAGCCTGCAGGACTTGATGGTGGTGTTCAGAGTTCATGAACTGTTCCATTGTGTCAGGTAAGCTAAATGAAGCCTAGTTTGACTTTTTAAGAAGCTATAATCTTCTAACGTATTCTATTGAGTTGTTGGGGAATTTGTGCTGTCTGATCACCAGGCTAATCCCAAGTGCCTGGCGGAAAGCTAACTACACCTTAAACACATTTACATTACTTGGCCCATAAAAAATTCGGTGAAAGTTTACATTGGTGTATGGGTTGACCGTCAATAAGAGATTGAAATATACAGCCCAGCCCCCATAAGAATTCAGACAGTGAAGAATTGTTTCCTGTCTTAGCGGTGTCTTTCAAAAAATGTTTGCTCTAAAACCTATTTACCATGGTTTTAACATAAAACTTCTGGTTAGTTCTGTTCATGCTGGAACATATGAGTTAATTGGAGAGAGACCTTTAACTTCAATCTCAAGAACTGGAAACCTGGTAGACACTGTGACATTCCCACAATCTTTGTGATAACGAAAGACATGTCTCGAAGGTCAGCCGAAGAGAGGAGTGCAATCTCAAGCGCGGAGGATCCAACACAAATTAATTGGACCTCCTAGCTGCGTTGCTATCTCTACAGTATTTTCTGCATTCTCGGATATCCCTTACCTTCTGGCCACAGAGGCCGGTAGGGCATCCATGGCCGGAAGGTCGGCCCATCAGAGGTCTGATTTGTTGGTGAAGCGCTTGGTCCTAAATGTCATTTCGACATGTCAGTCAGCTAAAGCGTCCAATAGGAGGAGGTGACTCAATGGGTATAAATACCAAGGCAAATTAGGTCGTACTGTATTTTTCCATTTCAGAGAAACACTGTATGCACAAATAATGTTCCTACAAAAGGTCCTCTAGTGGTCCTCTAGTTGTACACTGGCATTGGGTCTTTGATGGAGGTTCCAACAAATTCATTGTAAATCATAGGATCCACTTTCACAGAACCATTGTCACAGCTGAAGGTGTTGGTGATCTCAACCGGCGGACCAGCTTGCGCCAAAAGTCATGTCTATGCCAAACAGTCTCGAGAGGTTTAAGCAGATGTTGTCTCACGGGACTGTGGAATCTCTTATCTCCTTCGCATGTGACAGTCCAGGGTAGCCTGTGCCCACTCCCTCCCAGAGGGCTGTGGTGGCATCAACAGGCAATGTTAAAAGACCTGTCTGACATGGTTAGGTGTGCTCTGCCAATCTGCGAATCACCTTGCACGTTTCACCTAGACATTTTATTACCTCAGAGTCTCAGCTTCCAGCCTAGCTCTTGGTGTCCTGTTGGCTGGGAGAGGAGTGGGTAAATACATGGCTGGTGTATACTGCGTCCCTTGAGGGGACTGCATACATTCATGCAAGGTTGGGCAGCCATATGACTTCTGTTTGAGAATCTCCTGGTTTGGCTTGTATTATTTAAGAGTAATTAATGATGTGGTGAAAAGTATCATGTCAAATGAGGGAATGAGGTAAAACCTGACGAGGACCAAACCCCCATGACCTTAAATAGGTTTTGTGTGGGGATTATGTTCAGGTATTGATAGGATAATACCCTCCTTCAGGAAACGGTTGTTACAGTTGATAATGAATATTGACTTTGCCTGGATTTTCATAAACACAGTCATTAGTCAATGTTCATGGTAATCAGAAAAAAACATGTCTGATTGGCTATCTCCCTTTCCCTGTTACAGGGTAACAGCGTTGTAACCTATAACATACAATCATGTGGAACTGTAACTCCCTGGACAGTTGACACAGGGACATTTGAGGAGAATCCTTACCTTAAGCATCAAATAAGATGGATTAGGTAAGAATTAGGTGCCTCAAATCGTGAAACGTATAAAACAATAATGGAAGGTCCATTCTTCCTAAAAGCTGGTTTGATTTGGTCTTAACCATATGGATGGGAAACCCCCAGTGCCACCGCAAGAACTTTATGATATGGTGATATGCATTGGCTACTATAGGTTAATGAGGCAATAATTGTATCTAAATTGTGAATGAAGGGCATTTTGTAGTAATGGCTCACTGTTTTCTTAATTCTTACAATGACAAAATCGTTATTCAAATTATATAAATGTGTCTAAAACTAGACAAAATCAAATAAAGGGTCTCAACTAGTGCGTGACATAACTGCCTGTGGGGCCTCTCTGGCCACAATCAATATTGAGATGTGAAGCTTAGACTATGTGGTAGGTCAGAAAGGATGACTACTGACGTTAGCCAGACCTCACAGATAATAGTTAACCAAGGGAATATGTGTTGTTATTGAGGAACAATTCTTCATTGTCTTGACACACCCCTAGACTGTAAGTACGGATGATTTTCCTGTATTAAGTTAAGGATGCTTCCCTGTAATTTTGGTGGAAGGGAACTAGGCTCCCCTTGCAAGTACATCTTTATTAAACTGTTAAATGTGCAAGAGTTTTCATTCTTGGCTAAAGTTTGTTAGAAACAGTATTTGGGCTTGGACAAATATGTCATAATACTTCTATAACAATGCACTTTAGACATAGGTAGAGTTGTTTCAATGTAATTCCAGACACCACATTCAGTTCAGTGGAAATTGTAATGCATTGGGGGAAATTAAGTCAATTAAATTAATTTAGTACTATTCCATGGTATGTAATACTGTTCCATATCACTCAATGTCTCGGTCTCTTCCACTCCTGTTCTCTAGAAAGAGGTACATTTGATGCAGTCGTGGTTATTCAACTCTTGTGGGTGAGTCACGGCCAAGACCGGCCCGAATGTACAGGAATACGTCTGTGGGGGTGATAAGAATAAAAACACAACGCACACTCCTCTGCCTTTTGTAGAAGACTTTTCTATATATGGGAGCGCATCACTTTGTGAAGTTAAGAGAGAAAACAAAGATGCATCACATTCACCCAAATAAAGATCCACTGAAACCTCCCCTCTGAACACCGTTACTTTTGGTTTGGAGGTGCTTAGCTGCCTCATGGCCTGGAAAACTTGCCATCACTGAGTCAACCATGATTTCCGTACTGTAAAAGAGAATTCTTGGACAATAGTGTAAGGTAATCTATGAAAAAGCTAAAGCTGGCGTGAGCATGAATCTTGCAACAGGGTGTAATCCGACAAGGTGAACATTATGAAAGGGGGTAGGGACTTTCTATACCCACTGTATATAAATACATATACACTGCTCCAACTAATTAAGGGGAAAACGTAATCATCTCACTACACACCAAGTCAATTGAACTTCAGGGATATCAGTCTCTCCAGTAAGGAATCAAAGCATTTTTTTAAACAATGTCACCTGTTCTGTTGCAAATAAGTGTGACATAGGTGCAATGGAGAGGCAAAAGCAAGACAACCTCGAAAAAGGAATTGATTTTTGCACAGGTAGTTCATCATCTTAAAGATGACACATCCATACATGCCGTCACAAGAAGGTTTGCTGTGTCTCCCAGTACATGTTGGAGATTCCAGGAGATAGGCTGTTACACAAGGAAACCTGGACAGGGCTGTAAAAGAGCATCAACCCAGCAGCAAGACCAGTATCTGCTCCTTTGTGGTAAGGAGGAACAGGAGGAGCACTGCCAGAGCCCTACAAAATGACTTCTAGCGGGCTACTGGTGTGCACGTTCCTGACCAAACTGTCAGAAACAGACTCCACTGAGGATGAGATACGGGCCCAATGTCTTCTAGTGGTTCCTGTGCTGACAGCCCTGCACCTTGCAGCTGACATTCGCCATTGAACATCAGAATTGGCAGGTCTGTCATTGATGACCCTTTCTCTTCACAGATGAGAGCAGGTTTACTCTGAGCAAATGGAACAGACATAAGAGAAAATGGAGATGTCACAGTGAACATTACATTGCCTGCAATATCATCCAGTATGATTGGTTTAGCGGTGGGTCAGTGATGGTCTGGGGAGGGTCGCAAAGACCCCCACCTGCTAGCCAACGATACCCTGACTGATGAAATCCTCAGACCCATCATCAAACCTGACACTGGTGCAGTGGGCCTTGGGTTCCTCCCGGTGCAAGACAATGCCTGGCCTCATGTAAAGGCACGATGTAAGGGCACTTCCCAGACAACGAAAGAACTGATGCCATTGACTCGCCCGCACGTTCACCAGACTTCAGGAGCAGTATGTATGCATCTGCCACCACCAAGTAGAGCCACAGATCATTCCAGGATCACACTGATGCCCTGATCCAGGTATAGGAGGAGATTCCCCAGGACACCCTCCGCCATCTCATTAGGAGAACGATGCTGTCCAGTTGCCTTGAAATCACACAAGTTGGAACAGCCTGCAAATTGTTTTACATGAGTTTGAATCCTGCCTTCAATCGATTAGGGATTTTGGTTTCCATTGACGAATTACACAATGTACAGTAAAGATTTTGAGATTTACTCTATTTAGTTCATTGACACCCAATGTTTGATTTAAGTGTTTCCTTAATTTTCTGGTGCAGTGGCATTGGCAAGTTAGGTGACCTTTTTCTTTCAATTGGGTTTGCAACATTCAGGCATGGCCTATGTTGTGCTGGCTGATACATTTCTATGTTTCTTGTGTTAAAGTTCTAGTGATTCTGTTTCGGTTCAGTTTATATTCCTTTGTTTTTATTTATTTCACCGATGTCTTGTTTTTCCGATATCTCCACCATATATAGTCTTACTAACAGAAAACTGACAAACAAAAGGCACTGGACAGTAAAACCAAATGTGACGTGTGCTACATACAACAGCAACAACAAATTACACAGAGGGACGAAACAAAGAGGCATATACACACACACAAATTAACTAAGTGGGAACAGGTGCGTCCATTCAACCAAATGAGTCTGAGGTGCGTTCAACAAAAGAGTGTTCGACATTGTAACGGTCTGGTCGTTCTGTGCTGGCGTTCTCCGTCCCTATTTATGCTCTTCCTCCTCCTTTGTTTGGATTCTCTTCCTTTTGAATCTTTGTGATTTTTTGGGTCTTCTGTTTTTTTTAAGTCTTCCATTCTCTCTGCAACTGTGCTTGGCTTTAAACAACCAAACAATATCTATACAGTGTTGCTAACCTAAAGGAGCTTCTCTCCTGTAGAGAGCTGTGATTGGTTCTCTTCTTTATATGCAAAAATATGAGCAAATTAATTTTGTATCATTCAGTACATATTAACCAAATTAGTTAGAGACTATCATAAGACAGAAATGTCTCCTATTTGATCAGGTGAGTTGCCAAAGAACACATTATTTTACATCAACGCCCTGTGAGTAATTACAGTTAGCTGCCATGCTCAGGATAGATCTGTTACTGATCAGATGCTCTATCCGCTATTGTTTTCCTCAAAATTGTTACATAACATAAAACTCATGTCTGATACATAACATCTCTGTTTTAAATATGCATTTCTTCACTCAAAAGGTCTTGTTTTAATACTAATAAGTCAGTCATCTAAGAAAACCAGCAATGAAGTTCAGATGATAATATTAATATTAGGATTTTAAAATCTGAAAGGATATTATGGCAATTTTTATTGCAAAGGCACACACAACTGCAACCACATCCACAAATTGACCGTGAGTTACAAACCAACACAGCTTGAAGACCGGTATAATATGCTTTGTTTAGAAAAATAAAACCTGGAGATTAAGTTTCACAGCCGGTGACAATACTTGAATTGAATCAACCAGTGGTATTATTGATGGTGTAAAGACAGTTATTTCTAGTCCTGAGAGTTACATATGACCCAATAAAATGAAGCATGCCATATATGTGTCCTCAATCAACTGGGATTTTCACTGAATAAAACCCGACAGGTGTATGATCTCTGTCATGTCAGGCATGGACACCAATGCCGGCTTTCGAACAGGAAGAATTCCACTAATACAGTCGAAGAATACCCGTCATAGCACATGCAAACATGTGGGCATGGATGCATGTGCACACACTGACACATGTAGTGTAGAATACATGTGACACGTTAGACATTCCATCATAAATCCACACAGATGAATAATGAGAACCGTTTCATGTTCATGTCCTCCCTCGATGAAGAACATATAGGGGACAGCAGCAGGCAAGCCTTTTCAGCACACTATATAGCTCTCACAGGGTTAGTACCAGTCATGAATATGCTTGGATTCAAGAAGACAGCTGGGATATAGAACACAATATCACACCTCGAACAATGCATCGAGCTATCTAATTTATGTTCTGGGTTTATTAGTTGAAATCTGGGCTCACCACGCAGCACACACAGGCAACGAAAACTGACAGTTCTCCCTTGTGAGGAACTAAGAACTCTGCTGAGTTGAAGCCTTTTGGAGTTCACCTGAATAGATCTCTACTCTACACATACACAACCATTTTTGCTTCTGTGCCACTGAAGTGGAAACAACACAAACTTCCTCGTTTGAGAAGCTGTCCCAAAATGCTTTGACATCTGGGTGGTGCCCAAAATGTCTGTCTTACATTAGCTCTTCTCAATTCGGTGGTAAGGGGAGTGGATGCCATCCGATAGCCCTGCATCAGTCTCTGAGCATCACTGGTCAGCCACTTATCCAGTTGCTAATTAAGATTAATCTGTCACAGTCCCTCCATACCAAGGCAAGTATGAGGATATAGATTGCAGATTTTTTACATTTATACATCTAACTCCTAATTAGCGTTTCCCAAGTTCTGTGCAAGAAGAAAGCTGAGGATGGCAGCCCAGCTAACTCTGTAGGTTTGGCCTGAGACATGCAATGCTTTCTTATATGGTCCTGGTTATAGTCGTTCAATTAACAGTGTACTGTATGTTTTTTTAAAAGGTGTCTTACAGATTTTCCATTTCAAATATCTGATAATACCCCTTACGTACCATCAGTTAACATAAAAAAAACTGTCTCTGGCAGACACAAACATAATGTTTCAGTTATCACATTTTACCGCTACTGTTTACCACACCCCGATGTATGGTAAATGAAGCAAACATGATTCAAACATATCATTGCTATGTAGCGGGATGCATTTGTCAACTGCTTGTTCTACAGCAAGACAAAGGGTGGAACAATAGACAAACCCCTGCACGTTTCATTATGCCTGGGAATTCTTCACAGCCAATAAGTCTGACAGTTGAGTCAAGAGAAACGGTCCTTTACAAATGTATTGTTCACAAACCGATGAACTCTTCTGGGTTGGAGTCCCGGAACAACCATGTTATGTAATCTTCCTACACTTGTGCATAGCGCTCTCAAGAAATAATACACCCCATAATCTCTCAGTGAAAATAACACTCACCCCTCAACCATATGTTAATAAACATCACTTACCTATTATCCTTGTACATCCACTTGGTACTGGTACTTTGTAAAGCCACATCCACTAGATACTGATACTTTGTAAAGCCACATCCACTCAGTACTGGTACTGTGTAAAGCCACATCCACTTGGTACTGGTACTGTGCAAAGCCACATTCACTTGGTACTGGTACTCTGTAAAGCCACATCCACTTGGTACTTTGTAAAGCCACATCCACTTGGTACTGGTACTGTGCAAAGCCACATTCACTTGGTACTGATACTCTGTAAAGCCACATCCACTTGGTACTTCGTAAAGCCACATCCACTTGGTACAGGTACTGTGCAAAGCCACATTCACTTGGTACGGGTACTTTGTATTCCACATCCACTTGGTACAGGTACTGTGCGTGTTTCCCAGTTTCTTCTCCATCAGACAATGCCTCCAGGCTCCGGTATTCCACTCCACATTTTACACCCCGCAACCCCTTAATGTCATGTAGTTAAAATGTTATGTTGATGTTCCAAGTGTTGCTGTTTTTCTCCCTTCTGTGATCATTTGAATGGTCTCACCCAGTCTTGTTCTCTAACCTGTTAATCTGATCTGATCAGAATTTAATCTGATCTTAGATTTTTATATAAAGTGATCCCCCAGCAAGACACAGGGACCCCAAAATGACAATTTTGGTTGATATTTCACTGTTTTTCAAAACAACTAAGAGTTGTTTTGAACCCCAGGGGATGTTCAAATTAGAAATAAAAAGCCCTACCTGTGGGACTATACTATGTGCTTCTCAATAAACACAACTACATTTCAACATACGTTTTTATATTCTCTTCACCCATTTTCACCAATATACTCATGGAGTATTCTCAAACATTTTTAACTATTCATCCTGCTTCTAGTTAAGGGTTTTGAGAATCCACAAAATATAGGACATCCTTCCAATATGAGAGATCAAAAGGTCAAGATAGTGCTGGCTGATTTTGGTCATCCCAAGAAGGCTTTAGACCTTTAAGTGTTAATGAGTGACAATATGTTGGCTTTATTCAGTGGATGTGGCTTAGTACAGTACCAGTACCAAGTAAATGAGGCTTTATACAGTGGATGTGGCTTGATAGAGTGGATGTGGCTTAATACAGTGGATGTGGCCTAACTGCATTATTGAAACAAAGGTGTTATTTAAGCTATTAGCCAACCATAGTTTCGTTTTGGTCATCCCTAAGTAGTCTTTCATGTGGATTATCAGATCCGTCTGATACTGATGTATGTAAAATATAACAAACTGGCGTAATTATAATTAAACTACAATTTACATGTATGTTTCAAAATGTACACCAAAAAAATGGATGTTTATATTTCACCTGCGTTTTTTTTTCTATGCTGTTAGGTGACTGATTGCGTTCGGGGCAATGGCTGTCAGTTTCCTGGCTCTTGTCAAACAGCAAATTATCCCCTCCGCTAGCCTCCAACTGTTCCTTTTCCCAGGGGGGCCTGGCATCATCCCACCCCTTCAGCTCAATGCTTTGGCCCATGGTTAAGCCTGTCATGCGTACATGCCTCACAGTGTGAAAGGGACTGCCTTATGTAGCCCAGTGTTCACAGGGCAGAGCCATACAAGCTTGCACGCGCATGCACACATTAATCAAGCCTGTTATATTCCTCCCACAAGTACAAAGATCCTAATGTAAGGCTTTGGTCCCTATATCCAGAAAACCAAACGGTCCCTCGCTTAGTGAGAACATTTGTGGTTCAGCTGGGATATGGAGGAGCAACATGCATTCAAATAACCTTTGCGGAGTCAAGCTAGGCACCTGATGGTACGTTTCATAATTTTTCTTTGCATAAAGACTCTGGAAGTCACGTTCACGTCACGCCGCGTTAGTTCATACATTTGCAGGATTTAGCCAAGGCCATGCTTATTTTTCTGCATTGCGCCGTAACTAAAAGTGTTTAAAAAGCAATTCGATTTTGGTAAATGAGGAAGAACCATGCAGTGATTGCTACAGTATGGCCTGACGCAGATCGAACCACTGCCTTGTTCATTCCATGTGAGCGAAACACGTCCTCTGATGTCTGTAATGACACCAGGAACATATGAGGATACAGTGAATATCAGGACACATGGTTTCTATCATCTAACAATCTTCATCCAGGTTTGCAACCAGGTGAAAGTGCACAAATATCCTGCAAAGTGGCTCTCTTCCCTTTTTGGCTGCTTCTTTAGGCCCTCTCAATCTTAGGCGTTCTCGAACCACATCTCAGGCAGACAAGGTGTGCATCTCCTAAGACACCATACACCCTATTCAGTGTGAAACCTTTGAGCAAAACCCAAAGTGCACGGGTACAAGTAATAACACACCATGGTTTGTATAGGGTCCTATTTAGGACAGGCCCAAAGCTCTGGCCGGAGAGGACCGGTGGTAATCCCACTAAATAAACAGACCAAGAGCGTGGTATAACGGCCTGTTTGGCTCTGTCATATAGATATCTATCAGCTGTCTGTCATATGGATATCTATCAGCTGTCTGTCATATGGATATCTATCAGCTGTCTGTCATATGGATATCTATCAGCTGTCTGTCATATGGATATCTATCAGCTGTCTGTCATATGGATATCTATCAGCTGTCTGTCATATGGATATCTATCAGCTGTCTGTCATATGGATATCAATCAGCTGTCTGCTCCTCAGAGACATCAGAGAACAGATACATCAGAGAACAGAGAGATCAGAGCCAACAAGCAGACCGAGAGCACAGAGGATGAAGGGGTTGGAGAGGGGGACAGAAGTGTGTACAGAACAGCACAAATTGGAGAGGGAAAAATGGCGGAAAGAAGAATCACTGGTGAGCGAGAGTGAGAAAGAAAGCGTCTGCTACTCAGGATCTTTTGAGAGGTGGCAGCTAGTACATTATATCTGAGATAGATCACGCCGATAATTAACATTTAGAAAAAGTCTGGATTGTTGTGCCGTTGCTGTATGAGCTCCTATTTCCTCAATGTAACCTTTTGAAGCATATTCCAAAGAGCAAATTGCATCTGTATTGGGGGGACAAAAATCTGCTGGATCTGGTTTTGAATTCCTGTCACATGATAACTGCAGAGTGCACACCCCGACTTTTCTCACCTTCACATAGTGAACGCCAGTCTTCTTGTTCCTTTGTACAGCGGGGTACAGAGGGAAACGTGAAACCTATGTCAGAGTTATAGGCCAAACCTGTCAACTGTCGGCTTCCTGCCATGCTGGCCCACAGTTCTCCCTGTTCTGACGGCTGGGCCGGGCTCCATCGTGTCCCAAACAGATGGGGTTGCCTCCTCGCACGGCACTTGGCGGTGGGTCCCACCACAAAAATTAATTAACCTACATCCCCTGGATGGGGGCATGCTAATCCTTTCGTATGCTAGAGCCGCGATTGCGACAACGTTACGCAACTACAGTCCTGTCGGTGCAGGCTGAGCTTTGTCACTTTCTCTTTTGCTTCTCCTGTTCTCTCTTTAACCCTCACAAACTCGCTCTCACACACACAACTTAGCTAACATATACTCCTGCAATATATTAAGGGAACGCGTAATCACAAGAGAATAACATCAAGTCAAATCAACTTGAGGGATATCAATCTGTCTAGTTAGGAGGCATAAGCAGTTGTGAATCAATGTCACCCGTGTTGGTGCAAAGGAAAGTGACAACAGGTGCATGGAGAGGCAATAGCAAGACAACCCCCCAAAAAGGAATGCTTTTGCAGGTGGGGGCACATGCAATGGCTGCTTATTCTTCCTGACTGATTATTCTCATGTTTTGCATTTTGCTTGTGTCCTTGTCAGATTAGACATTTAGTCTGAATTCTCCAGGATGTGTTAAAACTATTAATTGTGCAAGAATCTTTCTTTCTTACCAGCCTAAATTCTAATTTGTATCGATTTAGGAAATTTGACATAACACATTTCAATTGTTTTCTTTATTTTTGTGACTTTCGAATCCAGACCTCAATCAGTTGGTATTCCATTTCATTTTGTTTCCATTGACAGTTGATACATTATTAAGTCCTCAATAAATTACACATTGTACAGTAAAGATTTGGATCTTTAATATTGTCTGTTCAACGAGACCCGATGTGTTATTTATGCGTTCCCCAAATTTGTTTAAGCAATGTATATTGTTGGAGAGGGTGGGGGAAATTGTTGAATTACATCTGGCATAACAACGAGGGTAATGTTTTCTTCCAACAAAGCTTCTGATGGTAGCTTGTGATAGGTAGCTTGAGACCACGTCTTACTGTTAGGTTGCAGTTTTTAAGAAAAGACATGGTTAGAAGTAAATTAATAGCTATTGGCAATTTGTAAGTGATGGTGGAAGTGCTATGAACACAGTGAAAAAAAAACACTGAAGCCATAGTGTTGCAGAAAATTGTTGTCCTGTGGAAAGGCCAGTTTGTGGAGGCTAAGGATTATTGTATCCTGGCATTACACTGGCAATGTTCACGTGTTAAAATGTTTAGTATGTCCTGGGATCCTCAAGGTTTGTGGAGGCTAAGGATCATTGTATCTTGGCACTACACTGGCAATGTTTACGTGTTAAAAGGTTTTGTATGTCCTGGGATCCTCAAGGTTTGTTGGCATTTTAGCAATAACAGCCATCCAAGATATTTTGGCACTATTTTGCTCATTTACTGTTTCCATCTCATTTACCACAATGGTTGGACACACTTTATTTACAGGTAAGAAAATGCAATAATCACCTCATTATCATGACAGACTTCACAGAAGTTGCCTTGGCACTAGTCTGGCTATATCCATTACACTATGTGGTAAACAGAAAGAAGGACTCTGCTTTATTCTACTTAATTTGAGATTGTTCCTTTTCCTGAAAGAAGTTTAAGCGCCAAAATGACTGTAATCCAAAATTGATTTTACTTAAAAAAACAATAGAGAACTTCATGAATAAATGAAACGCATCAATCATATTCCCATTCACATGCTCCCACTGGCCTTTCACTACTCAGGTAAATCCCTAAACCATTGTTTTAATTCCACCAACACACACACACAAAAACACACACAGACCTCCACATAAACACAGTTTTTGGTCTCTTCCTCTCCTTCACAGTCACGCACACAATTTCTCAGACACACTTGTTTCCTTCATAACATCTAAATAAAAATCTTCCCCAAAACCATTAACCTGTGTGTCCTGCATAAATGATGGCAAATGATGGGCTTGTGAAGGGGAATTATTCTGCTTCTCTCTGTAAGCTCAAAGACCTAGCGTTTCCTTTATTAGGACTCTGCAGGGTATAGGATCCGGGATGGAAGTCTGTTAATCTGGGGGGTTTTTAGACATAATCTGTAGCGCATATGGTCTCCTGGATAAAGAGGAGGCTCTGCGGAGCACTGAAGTCATCACCAATTGGGGACAGTAACTTACAGTACGAGCAAATAAGTCTGAGGGAACTGGGGGATGCTTTCATAGAGTCTGCTGTTTCTGTTCTATCACCGTGGAAGTAATGCCGTGCATAACACCTTCTTCGTCTTTTACGTTGGTGTCACCTGCGGTTATGCGTGAGAGGACTAAAATGCTTGGAAAATGGATTAGTCCAATGAGTTTGGTGCGTGTGTATGTGCATTAGTGCTTGAGCATGTGCTTGTGTGTAAGTGAAATTTCTAGCAACCAATCTCAACGTGGGTCCCAGCTACTGTACAACTCTGCTTGCAATGACATGGGATTGTGGACCTTGGGCATCCCATCTTACCCACCTCTGAATACACTTTGACCTAGAAGCTCACAAAGTCCCAGGATTAAAACAAATGGCAGCCCCCGAGAAGCCATGTCAGTGACAGATCTACGCAGTCTAGATGCTAACTGAACCATCCCCCTACACAGACTGACTGATAGCTACCGCAGCAGTTCTATGCCTTACTTTGTGACACTGCTGTTTGTGTGTGTGTGTGTGCGTGCATGTGTTAGCGTAGTTTTTTGTAAAAAAGTACTGTCTGCTTATAAATGCTTTCAGAACGAGTAGTTCACCTACGTTCCATATATCTGTCTTTCCACTAATCTCTTGAAAACACAGAAGCGCTATGACACCAAAGACCAATCACTGTTCAAACTTGCTGCTTTCTGGAATCAGAAAATTCCTTGACTGTCATTTTAAATTACTGAAAAGTCGTTATATAGGTTTCATTGTTTTGTTAAATACTGCAAAGATACTCTGTGTCAAAAGAGGACCAGCATTTAAAGATGCAATCCAGGACTTGAGTGATTAACTAAATATTTGCTTAAACCTTACAGTTTGGGCAGGATGGGCAAAACGTTGTTTATATGTGCGAATTTTATAAGTATAACCAAAATACTACTGCGGTTAACCATTACATTCCAAGTTTAACCATGATTGGTTTTGATGGCATGTGGCACATATCACAAAATACACGACATGCTATACAATTGATGGGACATTTTTGTCTCCACATTACTTCTTATACAACCAGTGGGCAAAAATTTTAAACAGCATCTTTGTTAAGATAAATATATATGTATGTATATATATATATATATATATATATATCAAAATGTATAAATATAATTTCCCTAATAAACAAATGATTAACCCTTAAAGGTATAAGGCCTTCTTCTTTTATTTCACATTCGGACATCCCCAGGTGTTCACAATATATGTATAAAAATATAACATAATAAACAGAAAATCTAAATTATCTCTTTCAAAAACTGTAAAATATCAAACAAAATTGTACATTTTGGCTCCCTGTATCAGTGTGGTGGAACACATTATATAACAATCCAAGATTAGATTTGATTCTGGGCCTAAATGTGCCACTTCTGAATTTTCTTTTGGTTTTTGGATGTTTTTTTGTTAGAGATTTGGAAAGCTTCCACTTTACAGAAATACACAAATGTATTCTTTGCAAAGACTGTCCCCTACACTGTGGAAGACAATTTAGGCTTCCATCTTTAACCCGTCCGGAGATGTGAGTAGAAATATAACGGGTACGCTTTTCAATGGAATTTTGAAGAGCTTTGAAACCACCAACACTCTTCCTAGAGCTGGCTGATCTAGCAAACTAAGCAAACATGGGAGAAGGGGCTTGAGCTCCTGTTTGGAGATGAGAGAACCTTTCAGAAGGACATCACTTCCCCAAATAGGGCATTATGGTTGCGAGGTCAGACGGATGTCCATTCTTGGCATAAAGCACGACAGCTCGCTTGGAGTTCGCCAAAAGGCACAAAAAAGGGGTATTTTTGGGTCTGAACCCAAGATTGAACTCTTTTGCCCGAATTCCAAGTATCACGCTTAAGGGAATCACTCTGGTTAAGCAGGGTGGTGGCAGCATTAAGCTGTGGGGATGTTTTTCAATAGCCAACACTGGGAGACTAGTCGGACTTGAGGGGGGAAAGAAATGGGGAAATCTACAGACAGATACTTGATGAAAACCTGCCCAATATCTTCAGGGCCTCACACTAGGGAGGGAAGTTTCCCTTCCAACCGGACAACGAACCTAAGCACACAGCCAAGACAATGCAGGAGTGGCATTAGGACAAGGATGTTAATTTCGTTGGGTGGGCCAGCCAGAGAGTTGATTTGAAACTGATCAAGCATTACTGGAGAAATCTGAAAATGTTTGTGCCATTGTGACTAAAGGCATATGAATACTTATGCAAATTGTATGTTGCTAGGGGAGTTTAAACATTTGCAAACATAAAACATTTTTTTTTGCAATTTGGTGTATCATGTGTAAATGGATGAGGGAAAAAAAACAATGTAAAACATTTTAAAATAAGTCTTTAACATAACAAAATAAGGAAACATTTAATGGGCCTGAATAATTTCCTGAATGCACAGTGTGAGTAAATTTCATTTATATTACTGAAAGTAATACTGAGCTGTTAGTCAAAGTTCATTCTAAAGGCTCTTGGTTTTACTTTATGATTATATGTTTACCAGTTTGACATTGTCAACATACTGTCCAGTAATTTCACAAGGGCATAACCGATCCATGCTATTCATTGAACAGAAGGGTCTATATTGGTGCTTGATATTCCATGCCAAAAGAGGCTCGGAGACAGCTCTAATTGCAAGCAATTACACTGCTCGACACTTGAACTGAACTGACTGTACACACATTTTCTAACTACTGCTACTAGACTCCTATTCTCTCTCCACTTTAAATGTTTGCACATCTTTTCTGGCTGTGTGTAGTTTTGTTTTGAATATAATATACTTAATATGACATTAAGTTGGCATCTATCATGTCAGCCAAATAATTAGAATAAAAGTATCCAAAGTGAACCAAAGTACACAGCTTAGTAATTTAGGAGATTAATTAAGCTCATCCATCATATTTCAGCAAAGCTAAATGAGCTGTTGGATGGCAATGCCTAAATAGTTGGATACAAATAAATGCTTCTGTAGCCACAGTAGTTTATGTGTATTTTGATGCAATGTATTGCAGTCCACGGCAATTCAAAAGATAATAATAAAACCCACTATTATGAGGTGTTTATATAATAGGCGATGTTTGCTTAATCGCCCACCCTTAAACCCTTCTGATAAAACGAGAGAGAGAGAGGGTGAGTGATATCTGTTGTGACACAGACAGATGAGGGCAGGCCTCTAGCTGGATGTGATTAGGATTATAAAATCATAAAGAGGCCCTTTGGGGTCGTTACAGTATAGTGGAGTGGACTGGTCTGTGGGCGGATGTGATATCCTCTGTTTTGGCTAATTTTTTAAAACCTGCATTTAAATTAGATTTGAAATTGTTTTACATACTCCATCTGCGATTCATTAAGCTTGGTTGCTACATACGGGGCAATGGAAGGTATCAAACTGGAAAGTCCGCCCCTGAGACTAGAGCAAATGCTAAGAGCCTTCGAACAATTTAAGATATTATTTGAACTCTGGGCGGAATGACTAAAACAACGTGATGGAGGTTATAGTGTAGATCAGCAGAGGAGGATGCCAGTAGATAATTATGTAATCAAATTATTTAGTCATTATAAGCCTCTATTCATTTGTAATTGGATTGCGCATTGTCATTCTAACTATCACCCATCTCTGCTCAATGTGTTGCTTTTCCTTTTCTCCTTTTGTCATTTGTCTGCTGTATTGAAGTATAAAAAGTAAATGACTCTGTAAAGATTTGGCAAGGATTCACCATCCATCATCTGAACCCCACTTTAGTGGACAACTAGGCTGTAGAAACTCGAATGTTTTCTTTGTCAGTGGTAATAAACACAGAATTGAAGGTATTAAAGACATACTCCAACTTAGCGTGTTGACTACTGTGTAAATATTTTCCCAATATCTCAAGGTGAAAAACACTTACACGAATTAAGAGAACACTAAAATCACACATCGGGTCTCGATGATCAAACTATAATAAACATCTAAATCTTTACTGTACAATGGACACCAATAATCATCAACTGATATGGCTAGATTCAAACTCTGATTCAAACAATGAAAATTGTAGTGAAAATTTTAAATGGCAGGCTGTTCCAAACTTGTGGATTTAATCACGGCAACTCATAATGTGACTCGGTAGTGTGTTTTGTGATCCCGATGCACATCCTGTATGCCTGTGTGCACTCCTGACAACGTCTGGCAGCGCCGGATGCACCGATTCACAACGTCCCAGAGGTTCTCGCTTAGATTCAGGTCTGGGGAATGTGAGGGCCAGTCAATGGCCTCAATGCCTTCATCATCCAGGAATTGCCAACACACTCTGGCCACATTGTCACTCTGGCGGGGCATATTCCAAGACCATGAAGAACCCTGCGCCAGTGTAAAGTGGAGCCTGAGGATTTCGTCCCGGTAACTAACAGCTGTCGGAGTATCGTTGGCTGGCAAGTGGAGGTCTGTGCGACCCTCAAAGTATCTGCCTCCACTTCCCCTTACTGATGTTGCAGGCAGCATAGAGTTCTCTACATCTTTCTTTCACATCTGGCACATGGGCTCAATGTGAACCTGCTCTCAAATGTCAAGAGGTTTTTAAGTTATGGATAGTGATCATATGGAGCAATGTATTATCATATAGTTGTTTAGCTCCTTATTAAAGGAACCATCCAAATTGCCCTGATCAAAAGTTTCCATACCCTTGAATGTTTGGCCTTGTTACAGACACAATATGACACACAGGTTAAAATGGCAATTAAAGGTTAATTTCCCGCACCTGCAGCTTTTAAAATTTCAATTACTGTCTGTCTATAAATAGTTAATGAGTTTGTTAGCTCTCACGTGTATGCACTGAGCAGGCTAGATACTGAGCCATGGGGAGCAGAATTGAACGGTCAAAAGACCTGCATAATCAGGTAATGGGACTTTATAAAGATGGAAAACACAACTGCCAAAATAATTGTTTGGGATACAAAGAAAAACCCACAGGAAGCCTCAGTAGAAATGCTCTGGAAAAAGACGGTGTGGTTGTTCCAAGGAGCACAATACGACAATACTTGAACAAAAATGAGCTGCTTGGTCGTATTGCCAGAAAGAAACCTTTATGGCGCCAATACCACAAAAAAGCCTGGTTACAATATGCCTGACAACACCTTGAAATGCCTTGCAGCTTCTGGCACACTGTAATTTGGAGTGACAAGACCAGAATAGAGCTTTATGGTCACAAGTTTGGAAAGGGGTCAACAAGGCCTATAGTGAAAAGAATACCATCCCCACTGTGAAGCATGGTATTGGCTCACTGATGTTTTGGGGGGTGTGGGTGATAAAGGCACAGGGAATCCTGTGAAAATGTATGGCAAGATGAATTCAGCATGTTATCAGAAAATACTGGCAGACAATTTGCATTCTTCTGCACGAAAGCTGCGCATAGGACGCTCTTGGACTTTCCAGCAGGACAACGACCCTGAGCACAAGGCCAAGCTGACTCTTCAGTGGTTACAGCAGAAGAAAATGAAGGTTCTGGAGTGGCCATTACAATCTTCTGACCTTCATATCATCGAGCCACTCGCACTCTCAAACGTGCGGGTCATGCAAGACGACCAATGACTTTGTATGACCTGGAGGCATTTTGCCAAGACGAATGAAGATTTGTAAGAATTTGGGGCCTCATAGACAACTATTACAAAAGACTGCATGCTGCCATTGTTTGTCATGGCTGTGTATGTATTTTGTACCACAACTGGATTGTCTTGATCTGGGTTGGAAGGGGGGTCAGCAGAGTTGCAGCTGGAATAGCAAGATATTGTCTTGATCTGCAACAAACCCTGGAGGACTCGGGAAAAGGTCTTTAGGGCCTGGTACTCCAGAGGTATGGACCTCATGTCCTCCTATGTTGAAACGGAAACAGGATACATGGAAAAACTATAGTGCAACCCTTTCCCCCAGGGCCTGTTGGGCCCTGTCCAAGGCCGAAATCAATCAGCCAAAGGGACATCGACACCTCGGCCAGGCTACACTAGTCGTAGACCATGATGAAGAAAGAGTTTTAAAGCAAAAAGTACTCTGTCATCCATTTCCTAATATCTAAGATGCTTCCAAAGTAACTCATTTTGGAGCTTCTGCATGTTTCATTGAGATACACAGCAGTGTGTTTTCAGCATAACAGTGAAAATGTACATTGTGGTGGCTGATTACATCACCTAGAGGCAGCATATATAGTGAAAACAGTGATAGCCCCAAAACCGAGCCTTAAAGAACCTTACCATACCTTTGATTTGTCAGATGACATGTCATTTCTACATGAGAACTGATATCTTTCCTAGTGTTGTTATTACATCAAACTATTTGTTTTCTGCATTCCTGCAATTTAGTCTGGTATACATTACTAAGTTGGATCACACCTACTCATTGTAGGGTATTTCTGCATATTTACTATATTTTCGCATTGTAGAATAATAGTGAAAGCATCAAACTATGGTATAACACATATGGAATCTTGTTGTAACTAAAAGTGTTCAACAGAATAAATCAAATGTTATATTGTAGATTCCAAGTAGCCACCTTGATGATAGCTGTGAATCCTCTTTTTACACACCAGCTTCATGAGGTCGTCACATGTAATGCATGTTAATTGACAGGTGTTCCTGGTTAAAGTTTATTTTTTAAACAATTGTTCTTGTTAATGCATTCATGCCAATCATTTGTTTTGTGACAAAGAAATGTTGATGTACAGAAAAACATTATTGTCGGTATTGTAGTAGTCAATACTCAAATAGGCAAAGAAATATGACAGTCCATCATGTCTTTCAAATATGAAGGCCTGTCAATGAACATTTCTGTAATCAACTTTTCAAGAGTCTCACATACTTTTGAGCACTATGATAAAACTGGATCTCATGCGGACCGATACAAGAAAGGAAGACTCAGAGATATCTTTGCTTCAGAGGCTAAGTCCGTTATAGTTCCCAGCTTCTGAAATGCTTCTAAGAGTTTGAGTAACAGAGATATCTCAACATCAACAGAGGAGACCACTTGAATCAAGTGTTCATAGTTCATGAATTTCTACAAAGAAAACAATACTGAATATCACCATTGAGAAGAAGAGACTTGCTTTGGTCATGAAACACATGAAAACACATTAATTGGATATTAGACCATGATAACTATGTCCTTTGGTCTAATTAATCTAAATTGTCTGGTTCCAATGGCCATGTTTTTGTGAGAATCAGAGTGGGTGAACATTTGTGGTCCCCATTGTGAAACATGGAGGAGGTGTGAAGGTGTGGGTGTACTTAGGAGGTGACACTGCCTGTGGTTTATTTACAATTCCAGGCACACTCATTTAGCATCGCTACCACAGCCTTCTGGAGCAATACACCATCAAATGGTTTGTGTTTATTGTGGCTATCATATCTTTTTTAACAGAACAGGATGTGTTGACCAAAAAGGAGAGTGTTGATGCTGCATAAGATGATCTGACCTTCCCAATCACCCGACCTCAAAGCTAATGAGATGTTTTGGGATGAGTTGGACCATAGAGAAAAGGAAATGCAGCCCACTCCTTCAACTGTTGAATGCATTCCATGTGACTGCCTCATGAAGCTGGTTGAGAGAATGCCAAGAATGTGCAAAGCTGTCATCAAAACAAAGGGTGTGTACACTAAAGAATCTAAAATATAAATGTATTTTGATTGGTTCAATGCATGTTTGGTTCTACATAATAATTGCATATGTGTTCTAGAATTGTAGTGATGTCTTGAATCTACGATTCTATAAAACATTTAGAAATACCCTTGAATGAGTAGGTGTGTCTTTGGTGCCCTGATCTCTTCACAGGTGAGAGCAGGTTCAAACCGAGTGCATGTGACAGACAAGAAAGGGTCTGGAGACGCTGTGGTGAACGTTATGCTGCCTGCAACATTGTTAAGCATGACCGGCTTGGCGGTGGGTCAGTGATGGTCTGGAGAGGCATATCCTTAAAGGGTCACACAGCTCTACGTGCCAGCCACGATAGCTCTTAGTACCCGGGATGAAATCCTCAGCACCATCGTCAGGCTATACTCTGGTGCGGTGGACCTTGGGTTCCTCCTGGTGCAGGACAATGCCCTGGCTTCATGTGGCCAGAGTGTGTAGGCAGTTCCTGGATAACAAATGCATTAATGCCATTGACTGGCCCTCACGTTCCCCAGACCTGAATCAAATCTCTGGGATGCTATGTATTGTAACGGACACGCCAAGTAGTGCCACAGACTCTCTAGGAGCTAGCACTGATGCCCTGATCCCGGTCTGAGAGGAGATCCTCCAGGAACCCATGCACCGTCTTATCAGGAGCATGCCCAGACAATGTTGTGAGTGCATACAGGCACATGGGGGCCATACACAATATTATGAGTTGCCATGATGAAATTCACAGCCTGTGATTTTAATTGTTTATTTTGATTTTACTTGGGAATTTGTATCTAGCACTCAATTGGTTGTTGATTTTGGTTTCCATTGACATTTGTTATGTCAATTTTGTTTTCGACGAATTACACAATGTACAGTGCAAATTTAGATATTTAATGTTTACTTCATCAAGACCCGTATGTGATTTAAGTGTTTCCCTAATTCATAAATAGTGTATTTTCAGTTTACTTTTAAAAACACCTCTTCTCATTGACATTTCCTCTTACATTTGAAAAACAATCCTGTGTTAATCACAATTTTTTACAGAACACACCAAGCATTTGAAAATGCCAAACATATAATACTGTACATAGAATACAATCATTTGATGGGTCTATAAATGGTAGAAAATCTGCCAGAACAAAATCTGCAACACCACATTGCAGCAAAGGCAACGACAAGCTTATTTCATATGGTGTTGTAGCCTTTATCAGACATGTCAATGCTGACTCATGATAAAAAACTAAAACAAATACAGCCATACACCGTCTGAAAATCATGACAGAAACATGGATTTCACTAAATATATATTTTTTAATAATAAATACATGTAGATGTCCAAATAAAACATTGTACATACAATATAATCATTAAACATGTTTTACTTCATGTTATGGCTTGACAAATCCAGAAGGACATAATAGGCCAATTAGCAAAAATATACTTTAGTTATTCTGCAGATTCCAAAAGAAGTGACCTTGACAATATGTTTGATGATTAATTATGTCCCATTGTCTCATTACAAAACGCTATTAAGAAGGGATCGCCATGTTCAACCAAAAGAGAGCAAGAAGAGAATAGGGCTCCACAGGCATGTATGCTGCCTGTGCTTAGAATTTCTGTCATGAAATATCGGCACATTTTCATATCACAATAAAACCAGCATGTCTTCAGATTTCCAGTGGAGTTAATGTATGATGTATTCTGCCCGTGCAGAGTTACCTGAGAGACCGAATGCAGTAATTTGTGCTTTCCTTGGTGCATGGTTCAGAACGGTCGTCTTTAGAGTCATATTGGAATCTATGATTCCAGTGGTTAGAGAGAAAAGCTGGGTAAATCATTACATTCAGTGAGCATTCGCACAGACAAATTAACCATCACATGAAAGGAAAAACAAATGGCTGCCTGCTATAAACTACTACAACATTTTTAGAAATGCATGGGTTCATGTCATGTAATGCATATATGTGTGGATGTCCATAGAGACTGCAACAGTTCATTAAAACAGGACAATAGAAAAGTACATAAACATAGCATCTACAGATATTTACATTGAAAATGTATTATCGTTCCAATAATCTTTTGACATTATCTTCATCCTTTGTCTAATCCTAATATACATTGACATGAAAGCCTGGCTGCTTCACAGGTCTATATATATATTTTTTGTTATGTAAAGTTAATAATCACTTTTTCTCACAATGACAGCCATCACAGTTCATAAAGTAAACATATGTTGGATTTTTTAAAGAAAATAGCAAACTAAGAAAATCCTTAATATATCTGCAGTAATAGTGCAGAGCTCTTTAAATTGGGGAATGTACAGCTTTACAACATTAATATTAAAATATATATTGTTGGCTATATTTACACAGTTTAAAATAGAGAATTTTAGATGTCTATAGTTAGCAACCTAGTATTACTGATTCGCCCCAAACAACCAACCCAAGCCTTAAACCAATAAAGCTTGTGGCCCTTGCTAAGCATGCAAAAAAAACACTTCAAGGTCTCAGAGAAAGTGATGTAACTGATTGAAATGCTAACAGCGCCAACAGCTGGGCTAACAAAATAGCCATTTCACAACTGTAATACTTACCCCCTTTGACCTCTTTCTCAGCCACTCCAACAGCAAGGCAGATCCCATCCATGAAACCCAGGACCAGCTAGCTAGGCACCTGTGTAAAATGTCAACTACTATTTATTACTATTTATTTAAGTTCACATTTCAGGTTGTTTGGGTTTTTTGTATGGAGGATGTGCGTCAACAATGCAGAAGTCTAGTGATCTTTAATCATTGCTACTTGCCCCCAACAGCAGTGGTCAGGGCTGGCATAGTTTGCTTCACACCTCACTATGTGCAGCGGGTGGTGTAAAACTGCAGACTAGTTAAGGGCTGCGCTGCTAACAAGGCAATTCCAGGCTTAGCGGGGGATATAACACCTGTTCACTTGGAGCCAGACGTGACTATAAGTGTTAAGCATGCAACATCAAGTGAGTGAACAAGATTTCACATATGTAAATGTGTTTACATTTGTTTTTGCTTTGTTATATATATATATATATTTCACATGGGGGAAATTGATTGTTGCTACAATGTTTAGTGAGATGAAATGCAGGGGTGACAATAATATCAGTCATATTTACCACTGAATCTATCAAACCATACAATGCACAAATGAAAAGGCTTGAACACCCAGACAGCTAACCATCTTCAACCATTTTCTCAAAGGACCACAACCTTAAAAATCTTCCTTCTAACCTCCCACCTAAATGTGTAGAGCAAAAGCAACCCCCCCTCACCCCAAACCCCCGCAAAACCAGGTAGAGAGCCGAACCATTCACGTGGACGACGATTACAAATTAGGTTAGGAAAAAAAAACATTTAACACATTAAACCAGGGAGAGAAAAATCTTTATTAACGTAGCAAGATACAAACGGCCCGATAATCCTCTTTTCACGAGATGAGTGATCACCGCCTTTGTGAGAATGTCGAAGCTGCACAATCAATGGCGGTAATTTAGCCCCCTGCGTGCTGTGTGCTCTGCCAGCTACCTAGGCCCCTCTGTAGTACGGTCGGCCCTTTCATTCATCAGGCCGACGTGTTGTGCAAGACCGCACCCTACTCCAGGGGTCAGACAGGTGAAGAGACCGGAAACACGAGTCAGAGAGACAAGGCCGGAACAGCTGAAGACAGGATGGAGTTACGTTAGCATCTCCTCCCTCCACCCAACATGTCACTCCTCAATCTGTTCCAGGTTTATATATCGTCGCTTTTTTTATTGGTGTCGATTGGATCAGCAAGGCTCGCAGTTCTAAGATACTGGGACTTCTGAGGTAGTGAGTGGTGGAAATTTGCTGCACACCACATGGGGTGCCCCTTGAGGTTGAAACACGCCAACAAGATGTCTATACTTACACGTTTTTTCCTTTGTCCTGAACAGAACAAACAAGGACCATTCAGCTGAATATGTTGTTGTTCCCTCACAACGCAACACATTTAGAACACAATACTAATACACATATTAACATGGGTAAAGAAAGGGGTTGAAACCTGATGCGGCACGTGCAGTATTGGAAGTATTTCATTTGTGCAGCAGTAACAGTAAAACATTTAATAGAGAAAAGTAGACAGATAACAGCTTTTTTGAAGTGTGGACATGGCAAGAATGAAAATCTGTGTGTGTGTGTGTGTGTCATTTCAGTTAAAGCGTTAACCAGTCTAAAAGAGTGCAATTAGATGCTGTCTCTGAACATGGGTATGCTCATACTTCAGATGAAAACCTGTCTGTCTGACTGTAAGAAATGAACAATGCATGAGCAGGGTTTCTTCCTAAAGCTCCACTGCTTTTGGATAGATGTCCTAGATGTGTGGGAGATTGGTTGGTGTCCTGGCTGACCCGTTGACATGCTTCCTGTAGGCTGACAGGTGTTTGTTGGCTGTCCTAAGGGTGGAGTTTGTTTCATGCAGTCACGCTGTGAAAAGGGTGAACACGGAGTGACCCATAGGGCTGAGGACATACCCCTGGGGGACCTCAGTCTTAAGAGTCAGTGACAAGGAGGGGCTGTTGCCAATCCTCACAGCCAACAAGTCCAATATATTGCACTGCATGTGCTCCGAGTTTGGTAACACGTTTGCCGGGGGAAAAGACGGTATTTAACGCTGAACTATAGTATATAATGAACACCATACTGTAGGATTTCTTTCAGCTCTGTAAAGGCCAATGAAAACATTATCTTCTGCTGATCCGGTGCGGCGGTAGTCATGTTGGAGTGTTTGCATTGATCTTGTTCGACTGCTTTGATATAAGGAATGATGTCGGCTAGCAAACTACTTTGTGATGACGGGTGAGTGTGACGGGGCTGTGTTCATTAGGATATGTTAACTTGGTTTTACTTGGCCACTTTGACTGTGCTGGCAATCTTGAAGCCAGTGGGGAGTATATATGTCAAAAGCATGTACAGAGCTAGACTGATTCAGAAAGATATACCAGTTTAATCAACATTTACACAGTGAGGTCAAATAGTAATGTCTGGAAAGACTACATGTTTGATATGTTCAGTGCAACCTTCAACTAATGATCCTTGTCCCTACTCCATAATCTCACTGACCCTTTCTTCTGTCAATCAAAGTAATTGGATTGATTCAAGTTCCTATTGGGAGGACGAACTACATGCAAACAAGAAGACATGAAGGGTTCTTACAAACCTGTCAAAATCAGAAGTATTTATTGAACCGTTTGATCCCATAGCAACGGCTTTCCTTTAGAATCCCATAGATGCCGCTGACGGCCATGTTTCTTTAACAATAATAGTTTTGTAAATATCACAAAATCTACATGTGAAATACCTGTAACTGTATTTCTGTGGATGTTGTTGTTAATAAGACACCAGAAAAAGGGTATGGTGTCATTTGACTAAACATTTCTTTACTCAATATGCTAGCACCAAAGCGGCCTGGGCTTTTACTGTTAGAAGAGGCTGTTTCTGTGTTGCTTGGTGGTGCAAAGTTGGAAACGTCCTTACTCTTTGAAAGTGATAAAGATGTTGAAGTTAGTAACAACATACACAGTGTATATATGTGTGGTGGTATACATATGCTGTGAAATGTTGGTAATGTTTAGATGGCAATAACCTACCTGTCACGATATCTTGATAAGCAAGGTCATCAGGTCAGGTTTGGAGCTGGAATGGTTGTTTCCTCAGTCTGGGTATTTAGCAGTGAGGTTGGCTAATTAGTTTTTTGCATTACTCCTGATTTCATTCATGAATGGAAACTGCCATAGATAACCAGACAACTGATTGTCCGGTTTGGTTCATCTATCAGACAATAGAAATCTTATCTGCCCAAAAATGTGTTTCACTGTTGCAGTAACAAAGTGTCACTTTCACTAGTTAGCCAAGAATGGAGATAGTAACGTTATGCTTTGCTGGCGATGTCGTCACTTGATCATGATGTCCTGATTGTCCCGGAATATGTGCCACAAACTTTCACTTATAATCTACACAAACTATAATGTGTTGAGATTTATGATTACGTTGTTATGAATCCATTAGATGTGTAGACCGCAAATTATTGCTGTCTCATAAAAAATAGGCAGATACTGTTTAATAATATATGTATATGTGTATATATGTATATATATACACACACACACACAGAGTCATAACATTATGACCAACAACAGGTGGTGAATAACACTGATAATCTCAACATGGCACCTGTCTGTGGGTGGGATATTTTAGGCAGCAAGTAACCATCCTTTAGGAAATGTTCTGCTAGGAAACCTTGGGTCCTGCCATTCATGCGGATGTTACTTTGACACATACCACCTATCTAGCATTGTTGCAGACAATGTACACAATTTCATGGAAACGGTCTTCTCTGGTGGCATTGGCCTCTTTCAGCAGGATAATACGTCCTGCCACAAGCAAACATGGTTCAGGAATGGTTTGAGGAACACAACAACAAGTTAAGTGTTGACTTGACTACCAAATTCTCCAGATCTCAATACAATCCAGCATTGTAGAAAGTGCTTGACAAACATGTCTGATACACGGAAACCCCACCTCACAACTTAAAGGATCTGTTAGTAAAATATTGGTGCCAGATGCCAGAGCATACCTTTAGAGGTCTACTGGAGTCCATGTCTCAATGATGGTTGTATCTGTATATACAGTGGGGAGAACAAGTATTTGATACACTGCCGATTTTGCAGGTTTTCCTACTTACAAAGCATGTAGTCTGTATTTTTTGTTACCTTTATTTATAGGCACACTTGAACTGTGAGAGACGGAATCTAAAACAAAAATCCAGAAAATCTCATTGTATGATTTTTAAGTAATTAATTTGCATTTTATTGCATGACATAAGTATTTGATCACCTACCAACCAGTAAGAATTCCAGCTCTCACAGACCTGTTAGTTTGTCTTTAAGAAGCCCTCCTGTTCTCCACTCATTACCTGTAGAAAAGACACCTGTCCACACACTCAATCAAACAGACTCCAACCTGTCCAAAATGGCCAAGACCAGAGAGCTGTGTAAGGACATTAGAGATTAATTTGTAGACGTGCACAAGGCTGGGATGGGCTACAGGACAATAGGCAAACAGCTTGGTGAGAAGGCAACAACTGTTGGCTCAATTTTTAGAAAATGGAAGAAGTTCAAGATGACGGTCAATCACCCTCGGTCTGGGGCACCATGCAAGATCTCACCTCGTGGGGCATCAATTATCATGAGGAAGGTGAGGGATCAGCCCAGAACTACATGGCAGGACCAGGTCAATGACCTGAAGAGAGCCGGGACCACAGTCTCAAAGAAAACCATTAGTAACACACTACGCAGTCATGGATTAAAATCCTGCAGCGCACGCAATGTCCCCCTGCTGAAGCCAGCGCATGTCCAGACCCGTCTGAAATTTGACAATGACCATCTGGATGATCCAGAGGAGGAATGGGAGAAGGTCATGTGGTCTGATGAGACAAAAATAGAGCTTTTTGGTCTAAACTCCACTCGCCGTGTTTGGAGGAAGAAGAAGGAGGAGTACAACCCCAAGAACACCATCCCAACCGTGAAGCATGGAGGTGGAAACATAATTCTTTGGGAATGCTTTTCTGCAAAGGGGACAGGACTACTGCATCGCATTGATGGGAGTATGGATGGGGCCGTGTATCGCGAGATCTTGGCCTACAACCTCCTTCCCTCAGTAAGAGTATTGAAGATGGGTCGTGGCTGGGTCTTCCAGCATGACAACGACCCGAAACACACAGCCAGGGCAACTAAGGAGTGGCTCCGTAAGAAGCATCTCAAGGTCCTGGAGTGGCCTAGCCACTGAACCCAATATAAAATCTTTGGAGGGG
>JACXGK010000706.1:76514-93582 GCA_016801125.1 Novumbra hubbsi
GCCCCGAAACCTGAAGGATCTGGAGAAGGTCTGTATGGAGGAGTGGGCCAAAATCCCTGCTGCAGTGTGTGCAAACCTGGTCAAGAACTACAGGAAACGTATGATCTCTGTAATTGCAAACAAAGGTTTCTGTACCAAATATTAAGTTCTGCTTTTCTGATGTATCAAATACTTATGTCATGCAATAAAATGCAAATTATTTACTTAAAAATCATACAATGTGATTTTCTGGATTTTTGTTTTAGATTCCGTTTCTCACAGTTGAAGTGTACCTATGATAAGAATTACAGACCTCTACAGGCTTTGTAAGTAGGAAACACTGCCAATTTCACAGGTTATGAAATAATTGTTCTCCCCACTGTGGGTCAAGAGATTTCTGTGGGTGGGTTTTGTTTGGGTTTTTCTAGAAAAGGTATGTCCCCATGCAATGCAAACTCTTATGCCAACTAAGTGTTGTTTAAAATAATAGCAATTTTTTGGCCTCAGTATTGAAATGAATTGCTTGCAGTCTGAGACCCAAATTAAAAAATGTTAAGCCCTTCAAAGACCTTGTTATTGTCCATAAATCAGTGAACAGATCGGTGACACATACAAAGTGTCAGAAAAGAGATTTATACTGGGAGTACACCACCCCCCACCCCCTGGCTGAGCTTTCTGCTCCACTAAAATTGCCCAGCTTGTACTTAATTCTACAATATCCTCTGCTGTTATTGTAGCCTGTGTGAATCTAGGTCAATGGAAGCTGTTGACGTGGTTTCTAGTGAAAGGTACAGCCATGTGATAAAGTATGCACACCTCCTGGTAGGTGGTAGTTTTTTCTACATCTGAAGAATGTATATTTAATACGTAACAAAATACACTGAACGATCCTTTTCAATCCTTAATCCATAAAAGAATCATGAAAAGTGCACATTCATAGTGCATGAAAAGAAAGTAAATTTCTTCCTTTAATAGCTAGTATTGTTCCCTTTGGTTGAAATAACTTAATGTAGCCGTTTCTTTTGGATTTTTATCATTCTCTTACATTGACTGCCGATATGTTTGCCCACTGTTCTTTACAGTACTGCTTCAACTGTGTGATGTCTGAGGGCATTCTTGTATACACAGCCTACCTCAAGTCCCCCGACAGCATTTGAATAGGATTGAGATCTGGGCTGACATGGCCATTCCATAACCCAACATTGTGTCGTTCAGAACCATACATAGATTTGTTTGTGTGATATTGATAGAGTTCCTGTTGCAAGATCCATGGTCGGTTCAGCTTCAAAATTGTGGCTGATATCCATATATTCTCATCAATCATACTTACAATATGGAATTCATGGTTGACTCAATGAGGGCAAAGCAGCCTTAATTCTTGAAGCCACTGTCTCCATTCTTTACAGTTACAAGTATGTTCTAGCAGCATTATTTCCACAGTTATTTTAAAAAGTGTTTTGTTTTTGCCAAATGTGGTGTCTGGCAATGAGGCCAAACAACTCCTCCTTTGACTCGTCTGTTCAAATTGTTTTGGGTTTTACCCCGGTGTTGTCTGTCAGGTGTGTCTTGACAGTAGCGGTTCTAGCTTGTATGGCTCCCTGGGAAACCGCCCGTTCAGTCCCACACCCCATATAAATAGAAAAGTATATACAAAAACAAGTCTCATAAAAATAATAATAAATAAAATAAATAAAAAATAAATAAAAATTGTTACCTTTTTGCTAACAAAAGATACACAAATAAAACTAATCTGCTCAAAGCCTAGATGGCTTTTCATCCCAGCCAGTGCTAGATGGTGCTCAACAATTTATCAGAAGTGCCACAGAATTGACGTAGAAATACAGTATAAAAGTCTGACATTCTAAATACATTTGTTGCAAAATAAAATATTTTCTATTTAACATAACATTGTAAATAATAAAATAAATTATAATTCCATGGGCAAAAATTATGGGACCCTTATAATATATAATTATTCTAATATTTTGTTGCAATACTATTAGAGGCATACATTGCAATCAACTGTTTTCTGTTGATCTCAATGAGACTTCTACACCTGTTAACAGGTCATTTTGCCCACTCTTCCTGAGCCATCTGCTCCAGCTGTTTCAAGTTTCATTGATGCCTTCTGCAGACTGCAAGTTTCAGCTCTTTTTATAGATGTTTGATGGGACTTAGATCAGAACTCATAGAAATCCACTTAAGAAAAGACCAATATTTTGTTATTTGGCATCCTTGGGTTTTGGGTAATTATTCTGTAAGACAGAGCTTTCTGACACCGGGTTGTAAGTTTTGCTCCAGAATGCTATTATAGTTTTGAAATGTTATAGTGTCCTGCGCAGATTCAAGGCACCCTGTACCAGACGTAGTAAAGCAGCCCTAAAACATAACTGAGCCGTCTCCGTGTGTTTCACTTTAGGTATGGAATTCTCTTTTTTGAAAGGTTAATTTTGTTGTCTGCAAACATAGAGTTGATATGACTTGCTAAAAAGCTTTGACTCATCTGTCCAAAGGACAAGGATTGTTGCTTGTAACTATGCATTTTTGCAAATTCCAGTCTTGCTTTTCTATTTTTTTAAACTTCAAGCTTTTTTTTAAAGTGAAGTCCTCCTGGCTCTTCTTCTTTGGAACACACTTTCGCTCAAAAAGTGACGGTCGTTGTGCTCTGAAACTGACTTACCTTCACCTTGGAGTTCAGTTTGTATATCTTTGGCAATAATCCTTGGTTCTTTTTTTACCAGTCACACAACCCTTTGTTTAATCTGAGGTCAATTTCCTTGTGCGGCTGTGCCCAGTAAATTTGGTAACAGTTCCATGGAACTTCTTACTACTATTTGCTACTGTTGTCACAGGAACATCAAGCTGCATGGAGATGGTCGTGTAGCCTTTGCCTTTACTATAATTGTCTATAGTTTTATTTCTGATCTCCTCAGACAATTCTCTGCTTTTCAGTGTGGTGAACACAATACCGATACAAACAGCACAATGGATACTTTCTCCATTAAATTAGGCAGAATGACTGATTGCAAGATTGTAGACGGGTGAAACTAATGAAATAAACTAATTAGTTTAAAATACCACTGTAATCCAATTATTTCTTTATCTTTTCAAAGGGGTTCTAACACATGTTTCTAGGCCATTTTAGAATATCTTTGCGAAATAAGCAATAATGACCCTTCTTACAGCTTCCCATCTTTATTCTAAGACATAGCAAAGGCATGCAAGTATGCATGATAATTGTAGCTTTTAATCTCATCACATTTCAGGAGTAACTAAGCATTATTTTAATGAGCTGTAAGGGTACAAACAAATTTGAGCCTGTCTGTATACATATTATAATGCTCAATTTATGAAACTTTCAGTGTAGCACGTAGTAAGGAGGACCGATGCGTAGAGAAGTTTGTAACAAGGTTCTTTATTTTCTGCCTCGTGAGATTTGCCTTTGCGTCCACTAGCGAAGCAGACAAGGGTGTGACGGAGCACGCACAAAATTAATAATAATATCCAAAGACAAGGAGCCACGCCAGTGCGGGGTAATCCGGCCTTCGGTAAACTACACACAACATGTAACAATCACGGACACAGAGACTAGACACACACGGGGTTATAAACCTAGTCAATAGGTAACACCTGTTAAGGATTAGGGAGGGATGCATTCACAGTACATGGAGAAAACAGGACAAAACACACACAACGGTGACTAAAGGGCTGGCGACGTTGAACGCCAGGCCGCTACACGACCAGAGGAGGGCTGTCGTTAGAAGGTGACGTGACATTCAAAATAGGAATGAAATGATGCATACAACCTTCGTGGCTAATTCTAGGCAAGACACCACAAAGTTATTATATCACAAAAGATACAAAAATATCAGCATGAATTAGACATCTTCTATGTAAGCCTACAGCATTGGATATTCCCTTTACTAAGCTCAGGGCCCAGCCAATGCAATCACAGAAAACCTGTATGATGTAAATTTAATGAATGTTACCCAAATCAATAGTGTGCTATTTAAGTTCTAATTGTTTTGCTGCATGCTACACACATTATCAGTGATGAACTCTGTGAAATGATATCCATTGTTGTGTAAGCTAGTTGGACAGAAAACTGAATATAGTTGCACTTTTTGTAATAGCGTAGCAAGCAACATAGGCTAAAAAACATTTGTGTTTTTCTCAGTGGTTGACTTGGGCCAGAATAGTCCGGAATGACGTTCCAGTACTTCTAATTTCATACAAACATGCGTTCCAGTTCTTTTAATTTTACACAAACAGCATTCCAGTAAATTCTTTAGGGCATGCCTTGGTAACATCAGTCAAACACTGGTTATTTTGTTACATGCATAACTTTATACTCATAAAGATATGACTTACAGTAGCTGCATATCTTTTTTGTGTTTCTCTTCTTCTTTTCTCGTTTTTCTAACCTGGGCAAATTATGTCTTGAACCTTTTCTTATCCATTTATGTTAATTTGGCACTCAAGCATCAATACATTACTCACCCTCCAGCACTGTCAACCAAGACTAAACCAATTCAACCAATATGTTTGTGTTCACAGTTTTGTGTGACTGATTTTACTAGTTGCGTAAGTACTGTACAATGGGATGTAAAATTTGATAGGGTCATCCGCGTCCCCCTACCTCAGACTTCCCATCTCCTACTTCTGAACTTCTGAGTGAGAGACTCACAAACTAGAGTGAGAGACTCACAAACTAGAATCAGGGCGCCTACTCCAACAAGATTAATTGACCCACTGTCCCACATGACATGATATCACTTACCTGACATGCAAACGAGTGATAGAAAAACAATCACGCAAAGGTCACCATTACGCCCATGATTCTTGATGGGTTTTTTTGCGACTAGGAGATTTTTCCTTGTAGTCCTTCCATGTAGACAAAGTTTGTGCTGTCTCTTTCTGACAGTTGATTAATGCATCCCATCATTCATTGTGGTGAAAGAGTCCTTTGGATCTCTTGATGTTACCCTGGGGTTCTTTGAGTCATTCATGAACATATTTTGGTTAGCTCTTTGTCTGAATTTGTTGGAACTATGTAGATTGCCATTGGTCTGGACTTTCCAGCCTTTGTAAATTATTTGGCAGACAGTGGAATTATGTACGTAGAATCGCTTGGAAATTGGGTTAGAATTGTCTTGTACATACTTTTTCCTCGTTAGTATACTGTATTTGTATATTTGTATTAATTTTAATAGCATACAGTGTGGGGAACAAGTATTTGATACATTGCCGATTTTGCAGGTTTTCCTACATACAAAGCATGTAGAGGTCTGTAATATTTATCATAGGTACACTTGAACTGTGAGAGACGTATACATAAAATCACATTGTATGATTTTTAAGTAATTAATTAGCATTTTAATTGCATGACATAAGTATTTGATACATCAGAAAAGCAAAACCTAATATTTGGTACAGAAATCTTGTTTGCAATTACAGAGATCATACGTTTCCTGTAGTTCTTGACCAGGTTTGCACACACTGCAGCAGGGATTTTCTCCAGATCCTTCAGGTTTCGGGGCTGTCGCTGGGCAATAAGGACTTTCAGCTCCCTACAAAGTTTTTATATTGGTTTCAAGTCTGGAGACTGGCTAGGCCACTCCGGGACCTTGAGATGCTTCTTACGGAGCCATTTCTTAGTTGCCCTGGCTGTGTGTTTCGGGTCGTTGTCAAACTGGAAGACCCAGCCACGACCCATCTTCAATGCTCTTACTGAGGGAAGGAGGTTGTTGGCCAAGATCTCGCGATACATGGCCCCATTTCTCCTCCCCTCAATGCGGTGCAATCGTCCTGTCCCCTTTGCAAAAAAGCATCCCCAAAGAATGATATTTCCACCTCCATGCTTCACGGTTGGGATGGTGTTCTTGGGGTTGTACTCATCCTTCTTCTTCCTCCAAACACGGCAAGTGGATTTTAGACCAAAAAGCTCTATTTCTGTCTCATCAGACCACATGACCTTCTCCCACTCCTCTGGATCATCCAGATGGTCATTGGCAAACTTCAGTCGGGTCTGGACATGCGCTGGCTTCAGCAGGGGGACATTGCGTGCGCTGCAGTATTTTAATCCATGACGGCGTAGTGTGTTACTAATGGTTTTCTTTGAGACTGTGGTCCCGGCTCTCTTCAGGTCATTGACCTGGTCCTGCCATGTAGTTCTGGGCTGATCCCTCACCTTCCTCATGATAATTGATGCCCCACGAGGTGAGATCTTGCATGGTGCCCCAGACCGAGGGTGATTGACTGTCATCTTGAACTTCTTCCATTCTCTAATAATTGCGCCAACAGTTGTTGCCTTCTCACCAAGCTGTCTGCCTATTGTCCTGTAGCCCATCCCAGCCTTGTGCAGGTATACAAATTAATCCCTAATGTCCTTACACAGCTCTCTGGTCTTGGCCATTTTGGACAGGTTGGAGTCTGTTTGATTGAATGTGTGGACAGGTGTCTTTTGCTACAGGTAACAAGTTCAAACAGGTGCAGTTAATAAAGGTAATGAGTGGAGAACAGGAAGGCATCTTAAAGACAAACTAACAGGTCTGTGAGAGCTGGAATACTTACTGGTTGGTAGGTGATCAAATACTTATGTCATGCAATAAAATGCTAATTAATTACTTAAAAATCACACAATGTGATTTTCTGGATTTTGGTTTTAGATTCCGTCTCTCACAGTTGAAGTGTACCTATGATAAAAATTACTGACCTCTACATGCTTAGTAAGTAGGAAAACCTGCAAAATTGGCAATGTATCAAATACTTCCTCACCCCAGTGTATATGATTTCAAAGTTACTTTCTGTGAGTTTTTTTTAAATTAGTTTCCATCATCAATGAATGTGTAGATGTATACTAGCATGTTAGCACAGATTTAGTAATTCAGCCATATTCACAGTTAACATGTGAAGCCAAAGGGACACCTCCAGTAACAGCATCAAAATAAAATCTGCAAGTGAAATATTGCAATAAATTCCTGTATTGATTCATTCTGTTATGCCTAGTTTAAAGTGGCACATAAAGACTCCTAGCTAAACAAGACATTAACATTGTTTTCATGCTAAATGGAGAAGGATCTGCAGGTTTCGGCGGGTCCATATATCATCTTATTATGTCTTAAATAAAATATGGCCTTGGAATTTATTACATTGTCTTATTTCCTCTTTTTAAAGTTCTTTACAAAATATTCACGTTCCGTTAGCATTGTGAAGAGGTGGTGCGAAAAATTAAGTGTGGTTGGTGAACGCATTTTAGCTCTGGTCGCACACAGAGAAGAAACACGATCATAGAAAGTTAAGTGTCACCAAGACTTTTGGCTGCTTTTCTCCCAACAATGCGGTTCGCATGGTAGATACCAAACTAGTACCAAGCTAGACAATTTAGCTGAACTTGGCTTCGTAGTCGAAAACTGTGCCCACTTTATTCTGTGGAATCCCATTTGAAGTGCGATAAACATTAAAAAAAACACCCAGCTCTGTTCTGTTTGGTCGTATCAGACCACTGTCCCATGAACCCTGTTTCCAAAACAGTTGGGATGCTGGGTAATGTAACGGAATGCTATGACGTGCAGGTCATGGAAAGCCATATGTAATAGAAAAGAGCACCAAGACAACATATCAAATGTTGAACTGTTGATATTTTGTTGTGGCTAAACAATATAGGCACATATAAAATTTGATGTCTCAGTTCATTTAAAATAAGCTTGTGCCAGCATTTCTGAATGTTGTTTATGAACTGATTCTCCTTTGCACAGTAGAGTTTGTGTGGGTGCTGTGACGTACTGTGTTTACAGACAGAGGTTTCCGTAAGCGTTCCTGAGCCCATGCAATGATTTCCACTACAGAATCGTGTCTGTTTTGAATTCAGTGCAGCCTGAGGGCCCTGACATCACATCCATCCAATATAATTTTTGTGTCCCTTGTGTACAGATATTCTTCCGTATTTTCGGAATCTTATTAATTAATTGTGTACTGTAGATGATAAGATACCCAAACTCTTTAAAATGTTACATTGTGATATGTTATTCTTGGGTTGTGGTGCTATTTCCCTGCACAGTCTTACACAGAGTGGTGAACCCCTCCCCATCCTCTGTTCTGACAGGTCCATCCTCTTTAGAATGATCTTATCAATCATGTTACTGATCTGTTGCCAACTGACCTAAATTGTTTCAAATTCAAAGTAGGCATGTTTTTTTCCAAAAAACAATTACCTTTCTAAATTTCACAATTTGATATGATCCTTTGGTACTATTTTCTATTGAATATGGGTTTAGATATTTGCAAATGACTGCATTTAGTTGTTATTTATATTTTACACAGTGTCCCAACTTCTTTGGAAACAGGGTTGTACATTCAAATACCTTGCAGTTTGATGTAGGCACCCTTAAGCAATGATTTGGAATATATTATATGCACAATGTATGTGTGTTTATTTACATCTATTTAAATGACATGTATAATTACACGTACATACATAATTAAATGTACAACATTAACAATATCTACACTGTAGTTCAGATTATTCTTTTATTTTAATTTGATTTCTGTCAAAAACAAGGACATTGGTTGTGTATATTTCTGTAAGATTTTTCAATGTACTTTATTTATTTTTGTATTTTATAAGTATAATCAACCAATATTTTTCCAATGTTTCTGTTTTATTGAAATATTTTATTTTTGCATAGGGGCATAAACATAAGGTTGTCATTGTTACCTGAAAATGCACACTAGACAGTCTTTATACTTAAACTTTGTAGAATGTCCACTTGCATAAAAATCACGTTTCTGTACTCTGAGAGTTAATATACACATACAGAGGGAAATCCAGTAAATCTTTAGTTTGTTTGAGTTCATATTTCAAGTGGTTAGCCTGCTTGTAAACATAATATATTAAATGTAGAGGAGAGCTTTTCGGCACATAGCAATGCTTTGTGCAACACTTTTTGCACAAACATACTGTATGGGTGAAGTATGTATTGTATGCGTGAATCTATTTTACAATGCTCGCACCCCTGAACGGTTTAGTTTACATTTCAGCTTTCACCTACATGTCCCAAAGCATCATCGCACATTAAAGGTTGACCAAAGGAACGTGCAAAATTGCTCTCTTCAGTCTTATTTTCCTGGGAACTTCATATCTCCACAAAGAATTTAATGTTGCAAGAAATGTATGTTACAAGCTAAGTTAATGATGCAAGACGAAATATGTTAACAGTGTTTGAATGTTACCCTAATGAATTTTAATCTGAGCATGAAGTGAGTGATAATATGTCATGGCCATATGATTGTAGAGTAAATGCCGTAGATTCCAGCTGCGAAATGAAAGTTAGGGAATAAATAAGGGAACTGGGAATGACGTTTATTACACAAGTGGAACAAAAATGTCATCCCATTCATGTTTCCCCATTGCTATTTCTCAGACCTTGAGCAGAAAATGGATTGAAGTGACTACATTACGGTAATTGGGATGTCCACTTTCACCTGTGTGGTCAAAATATAAAAACGCCCATCTGACTGATTCGCATTATCTATCACTGCATAGGGTGTGTGTGGATATGTCTTTGAAAATAAATATAGTGCTAGCTTGTCAATGCTGTCAAAATAACTGTTACATCTGGCTCCCCATTACTTTGTAGAGAACTCAGTGCTACAATAACCCCAAAACACTTTATCCACGTTTTCTTGTGGATTTCTAAGAAACTTAATAATACCCTCCCACACATTCCATTCATAAATCAGATGGTACACTTTTGACTTCCATATCCTCTGCATCATCTTATAACAGGGAGTGAGGCTATGTTTCTAATGTGGATGTCAGCTTTCTGTTAACCTAAGCCTGCAAATAAGTTATTATTGAAATTACACAGGTCAGTGTGCTTGCGGCTTTAAACGTCCATTTACCCACTTTTAAAATCTTTCCCCACTAAAAGAAAAGCTTCCTAATACCCCATTCATTGTTTTGGTTTACAAAAACGAGTTCAAAAATCCAACTACTTTTTAGATTTTCTAGGAAACATGATTTTCAGAAAGGCTAAGGGGGACAAATAACCGACACTAAAACATTTTAAAACCCAAATGTGATTACGGATGCCCATCTCCTTGCCCTAACACACCCCCTGCCCTCATCTCCTTGTCCTAACACACCCCTTGCCCTCATCTCCTTGCCCTAACACACCCCTTGCCCTTATCTCCTTGCCCTAACACACCCCTTGCCCCAACACACCCCTTGCCCCAACACACCCCTTGCCCCAACACACCCCTTGCCCCAACACACCCCCTGCCCTCATCTCCTTGACCTAACACAACCCTGACCTCATCTCCTTGCCCTAACACACCCCATGCCCCCATCCCCTTGCCCTAACAAACCCTGCCCTCATCTCCTTGCCCTAACACACCCCTTGCCCTCATCTCCTTGCCCTAACACATCCCTGCCCTCATCTCCCTGCCCTATTTTGCTATTATTATTGATTCATTGGGCTGATTTTGTTTAAAGATGGGAGGCATCAAAGTCAATTAAGGTGGGGTATTTTCCTCTAATGCCCTCCCTGTTGTGCAATTGGCTGGTTCGCTAGCTAAGCAGCTGGCTTGCCAAAGAAGATGTTGATGATGTTTTGAGGAGAGTAGGCTAGCTCCCCGTAGAATCGAGGCGAGACTGAATGTCAAAGAAGATTAGATGTGTAGCAGCTTCACTCTGGCAAACTGCTGCAGAGATGAAAAGGTGAGACCTCTCAGATTCTACTTTGATTAGCTAACTTAGATGTCAGTGTCAAGATATGATAGCAATTAGCTAACTAGGTAATACACAATCTTAAGAAAAGCAATGATGGAGCTAGTTAGCAGTAGCAGTATTTTACACATCATCTTGTTCGCTATCTAATTGATCATAAATCATCAATAAATCATTATAAGGTTTGAGTGACAGTATGATAAGTAAGTGGTTTGCATTGGGATCGACAGAAGCTTCTGAAGAGCCATATGGATCTCTGAAAGTTACATCCATGACAATTAATGTGATTGAGCCTTTTCCTTTTAGGAGCTGGGCCCCGTAATCTACCTAAGGTAAGGCATTGTAATGAATAAACTGTTTTGAAGTATGTAATGAGAGGTCACCAGAAAACTAAATTACCAAAATGCTAATGTTAATCTTAGAAACAATCAATTGCAAATCACGTTGGTCGTTATTTTTTTTTTGAGCTTCGCCCCTAAACAAGACTATTTTCAATACATGTTGAAAGGCCTTTTGTAGTGCAGCTCTCTAAAGTTTGTTGTTACAAACTACAGTTTAAGAACGCGTAACATACATTGTATTATCCATCGCCGTTTTGGTTGAAGAGCGCGGGGGAAACAACACGAGTACAAGTAGATACTTTGAATTTCTTTACATGTCGCGATTAGAAAGAAATACGCCAACATCAACTGCTGGCATGCATCCCTCTGTCCGAAAGTACGAGGCACCGTTTGCTCTTCACAACACAACACGCCAATCCTACACCCTGTCACTAGCGGCGGGGGTGGCCGAGAGGCTGGAGCGGAGAGAGGCGGAGGAGGAGAGAGGCGGAGGAGGAGAGAGGCGGAGAAGGAGGCCACAGTGAAGGGTGAGAACACAAGAGGCAGCCCAGAAGATGAGTGACACACACACATGTAGCCAGGGAACCGGAACGCAGACGGTACGGAGTGATGGTGCCATGGGGCGGTGACCTGCCGGGGTGACAGTCATTAAGCTCCAGTGTGGGTTTCCATTTGTCAGTCAGCTGTTCTCATTATCGATCTCTGGCCTGTGACAGACAGAGTCTGGGCTGCAGTTCTGTCGATCAAACACATGACTCACTCAGAGCTGCCTGTTGTGACCACGGATGGCGGCTCACTTTGTGTGTGGCCCCCATCTATATAATGATATTGCTTCTGGTTCCCTCAAAATAGAATATTGACTGGAATATTATTATTGTCTGTTCTAGTCATTTTATTTATATAGACCCAGCTCCTAATATTATTAAAGTAGAGGGTCGTGTAAGACACCCAATATGACCGATAGATAATGGAATTATTTTGTTTTATGGTTTATTCATGAATAATTGACCAATTGGATGATTTGTTCATGCACAAATGAATGTTTGGTTTTTCCATTGGTGGTCGATGTAAATTTGTGTACTCTATTTTAACGGCAAACACTCTATGAATAGTCCCCAACAGACGCGGATTACTTGGAGCAGAGCTGCGGCTAGATGAGGTATGATGAGTTATTTGTGATGTTGTTCAGTAATTTTCCATCAACCTGAATGCTCTCTGACATCATCGGCAACATCTGATCCCTGACTCATCTTACAACCATTCCCCAAACAAACACAACCTAATGTGTCCCCAAGCGAACAAAAACATGCACCGATATTTACACAAAGACAAACTCGCAAACAGACAAATGTGTTTACACGAGGACACAATCCCAAATGCACTACGGTGTGAGAAAGAAAATAGCCAATGGACGAAACATTTACCTTCTGTTGCGGAAAAAAATGAAAGAACACGAGTCATCGATTCTAGGCACTGACCGTAGCAAGTCTCTTGAAATGACACCGATGTTAAATAAAACACACACACACACACATTGTGTCAGTCAGTGCCCTTTCCCAGAGGTGTGGGTCAATCCTTCTATCTCTCTGTCTGTCTATCTCAGGATTAATGCACTATCAGCCAGACCAGGCAGTACCTAGGTCGTTAATCAGCTTGACCTTTTAAGGTCATACAATATAGCTTAGGAGCCGTCGCTCCAATACACCGTATGTCAGCCTGTAATGGCAGGTCAAGACTCTCCTGTAATGTGTGTTAGCGCCTGATGAGATGAGCGTGGCTATAGAGATGGAGAGCAATAGAGACCACCTGTGGTGTGATAAGACTCATTCTGTCTGAGTGTTTCACAGCTGGCACCCAAATCCCTTTACAGTGCACTATCCCCTATTGGCTCTGGTCTAATGCAGCGCGCCAGTTGGGACACAAGTGTCTGGCTAACAACTTCACGGTTGACTAGGATAGCGAGAGCTGGCTTGCGGGTCTCAGTCGCCCACTAAATAGACAAAAGTATGTGCACACCCCCACTTGTTTTCAGGTTCAGGTGTTTCAACCACTCCCATTGCTCACAGGTGAATAACATCCAGTATATAGCCATGGCGTCTCCATACACAAGCATCAGCAGTACAATGGGATGTACTGAAGAGCTCAGTGGCATTAAACGTGGCACTGGCATAGAATGGCGCGGGTTTGCCACAAGTTAGTTTGTTGAATTTCTGCCCTATTAGTTCTGCCCCGGTCAACTGTAAGTGCTATATTTGTGAAGTGGATGCGTCTAGGAGCAACATCAGCCCAGCCACGACGGGGTAGACCAGGCTAACTCACCGAGCCGTGCCACCAGGTGCTGAACCGCGTAAGAATCGCCTATCATCTGTTGCATCGCTCACCACAGAGTCCCATATTGCCTCTGGAAGCAACTCAACACAAATGCTGTGCCGGAAGCTTCACAAAATGGCTGAGCAGCTGTACGAAAGCCCCACATCAATCTGCCCCAGGCTAAGCGTCGGCTGGAGTGGAGTGAGGCACCTGTTCTGGCACGATGTGGCCGTGGTTTAGGATGGTTGGTGTGGAGGAACACGAGTGGCCTGTACTGAGCCCTGACCTCAAGCCCTCTGAACACCTTTGGGATGAATTAGAGCGTCTCGTCCAACATCACTGCCTGACCTCACAAATGCTCAGTGGATTAACAAGCCACAAGTTCCCATAGAGCCACTCCAACATCTTGTGGTAAGCCTTATAGCTGCAAAGGGGGGGTGGCTGACTTCATTAATTTATTGTTGAATGGACAAATATGGACTATGGTGAGAACCGATTCATTTTAGAAAATGTGTTGATTGGTACCTTCCAGTTGCAGTTAGACTAGAAAAACCAGTCAGTCGTATGTATAATATAAACCAAATTGTATGCCATTATTTTTTGTAACACAATATGGAATGATTGTTATTTGGGAATACCAGTGGATAATGGGGATACTGCAGGTGAGGGTTATGCGATGCAAATTAGGCTTACTAAAATGGTCTATAGTTAATAATAATTTCATATAATTTCAGTGTTGGATAGCCTTCCAGCTTTTTTGTTGGTATTATAGATTGATTGGCAAAGAAGCGTGACTGTTTTGAAAATAATCCTCTGTATCTCTATCTCTCTCATTCAATTTATTTTTTATTTATGCAAATTGAAAACACGTATTAACACTAAAGTATAATAAGTATTAAATTATTCCCGAATTCAACCAAAAGCATGAGGTAAGCGACTTGAATAGGCAATGGGATAAAGTAGTCATGGTGGCTAGAGATGTTACATACAAACATTAAAGCAGGGGACATCTATAATTCATGCAGAGCACTGTTGTTTGTTAATTCCACTATGAGAAAATGCTTTTGGTGGAAACATCGATGCTTAGCTTTTAATTAACCCATTAAATAATGACAGCTGTCCATGCTACAAGCAAAGTGTTAGCAGGTGGATTCACGCAACAGAGTCAGGTGAGACACGACTAGCATGAGACTGGGGTTCAGGATGCAAGGACAGATATTTCCATTTCCTCACATCCATTGTAATAATGGTTGTGTAACCTACTAACAGGTTTTAGGCTGTCGTTGCTAAACTAGTGTCAATAAACACGATGTACGACATGAATGCCAAATCTCCAAAGATTTAAAGATAATTTTTTAAAAGCAAACAAGCCTAAACAGATAGTGCAACATGTTTTTAGAAGGTTTTGTGAGCATTTAAGTGTTTTGTGTAACTGAAATATTTTTTTAACCAAAAATATAAAAGCAAGGTTATCCACAATTATTTAATCGTATGCAAATACGAAATTCAATCGTATGAAAAATAAATTCAAACGTGGTAAAAGTGGATGCTCTTAATGCTTCAATGGATTAACATTTCTGACGTCAGCATGTTTAAAAAAGAAAGATAACACGTAAGTATAAACACAAGGTTCACTAATGATTCATATAGCCCGAACTACGTGTGGTTTGTAACTTATGCTTTCATCCGTTGTGATCTAACAACATTATTATAGTGCTGTCCCATTCCTATTCATAGCATTTTGAGCCCTTACAGCCTATTGCACTCAATCACTTACCAGGTGACTGCAATTAAGTCTGTGAGGGCTCAGGGCTTAGGGTTTAGGCAGGACATTGGGCCCTTAAAGCTTTCTTGTTTTTGTTGCTGCATATATTTGAAGGGAATGACTACTCTGTAGTTTTGTTTAGAGTTTATAAGATGTAAGAATATGGTCTATTTCAAATATAATTCATTTTGTTTATTGCTTTATTTCAGTGATTCTACGTAAAAAATCAATTTTCATTGATTCCCAGCGCTAATATATATATAAATATACATATATATATATATATTTGTACTTAAAATATTGTTATTTTTTCTTTGTCATTATGGAGTAATGTGTGTATATTGATGGAAAGTAAATAACTGACCATAAATGATGAATAATGTCTATAAAACAACAAAATGTGGGGGAAGGGGTCTGAATACATTCGGAAGCCACTGTGTTTCTTGCATGGCCTCTGGGGAAATTAAAAAAGAAAACCTCCCTCTTGTAATGATAAAATGAGAAACGCTAAACTTAATGAACAACATGAACTCAGAAACTACCTTTTTTGTTGAGTATGCTCTACTTAGTAGTAGTCATCTCGGCTGTCAAATGGGGATTTAATTTGACTTTGAGCAAGTCTGACTAGCTGTTTGCCTTCCCAGCACCATGCATCCAACTGTCCCCATCAGCAATGGACCCATGAGAAAACTGGTGACAGTGACACACAATAATCACTCAAAGGTATGTCTCCCAAATAGCTTAATCCTTTATCTACCTTGCACCAAGCAGTGTGCTGACTGTGGGGCAGAAGGATAAACATCGAACAACATGCATAAATATTTGCATGGGTTTTTATATCCCACATCGTCCAAAACAATCGACGTGACTTTACTATATTTCATCATATAGACAAATTTTTTTTATGTCAGCTACTGTAAATCACATTTGATCAACCCTTTACCCTGCTAATCAAATTTACAAATAAAATGTATTAAATGATACACTGTGATGTTTTTACTTCAAGAGAAGGCTGTGTTGCCATATACCCGATATTCCTTGAACTATGCAAGAGGCAACATATCCTTGGATCTCTCCATTTAATTTTTATGATTAAGCTTTAACCTATGTGTTATCAAGCAACCAGGCTTCAGACCTATGTGTCTTTGCAAACTGTCTCTAATTTTACCTTATACAAACCAAATTCTAATGGATTAATCTTTGAATAATGTTGAGTGTTGTGTAATTTCAAATGTGTAATTTGTAGGACCTAATAAACAAATACAAATATTGTAACCCGTGTTCATAGTAATAGATGGATGCTGTCGCTACTGGGGTTCTGAAAGGCCTGGCGGTTCTAGTGTAAATGTCTCCTCTCCAAAGATTATCTCTTTAACGTCCAGTTAGATGTGCAGTACCTGTGCACCCTTTCAAGGAGCAGGACGTGTTCTAGGGGCGGCTGTGCTGATTCTCTCTAGGTTTTATAGTCCTGCATACACACCTCTGACATAGCCGGTCAAGCACCTGCTTCAGAGTACGCTTCACATGAAAGGACACTACACCTGACAAAAACAAAACTAAAAAGTTGCAAGCTTTGAAAACATCAAGTAGACTACTGTTCTTCCGATTTGTGCCCTTAACCTGGGAGGGGCATAATCAGTTTGCTTGAGTTTCTTTATGTTAGCACCTTTAACGCTACAGTAGCTCAGAGTAGAGTGCCTCTTTCAGGGTGTAAAGTAGAGTCCCTTTTTTCTCAAGTCAGTGGGCAGTGTAGGAACTAAAGTTTCCCCCCGGGTTGCAAATCAGAGAATGTCCACGCCGTTCAAGTCTTCCCAAATCATACACCTTTATTACGAATGCGCACCCGGAGATCTGTCTCGCCGGACATGTAGATCTAAAGTCCGTTCACATCGGACCCCTTTAAATAGCCCCCCTTTCCACACAATGCGCATACAATTCGCTAGG
>JACXGK010000707.1:0-93405 GCA_016801125.1 Novumbra hubbsi
CACATGGCTCAATGCATGAGAGACCATCTCTCCTGATGAGGACACATGGCTCAATGCATGAGAGACCATCTCTCCTGATGAGGACACATGGCTCAATGCATGAGAGACCATCTCTCCTGATGAGGACACATGGCTCAATGCATGAGAGACCATCTCTCCTGATGAGGACACATGGCTCAATGCATGAGAGACCATCTCTGCTGATGAGGACACATGGCTCAATGCATGAGAGACCAGACTGCTGAAGGCCGACCATCAGAAGGTGCGATTTGGCATGATTGACAGGCACAGAGGGTTCCCTGTTTATTAGCGGAGCCAGACTCTGTTTCTAATGATGGATCAAGGCGGCGTGCTCTTGTCACGAAGGGCTGGATGGCTGTCCCCTGGACTGTGCGGCGCTGCAGGCCGCTGACCCGTCCAGAACAATTACCTCCACAATCCCTCATCCAAACACGCGGCCCAAAGGGGCCTTGGTTGAGATAATGGTTCCTCTTCGACTGTGCCACAAACTTTCCCTCACTGAGCTGAGCCTACATCGAAAGCTCTGAAATCCAGCTCCAGTGCACACACCCCACTGATGCACGTGTTCGAATCTGGCCTGTTTCAGCAAAACCTCTCCACTATCATCGGAACCTATTTTCCTGCCTGATAGACCGGAAAATATGTATTTGATAAATAGATCTTTAGAAGAGGAGAAAACCAGTGTCTTGCGTTTTTTTTTTAAATGCAAGCCTTAGTATGCGCTGTGAAACGACTGCGAGGTCTGCCTACTGTAGCGCCAACCTCCTGAGTTCTCCGCCCCCTCTGCCCGGACCTCGTGGTGCTTGTTTATGTGGTGAGTCATGCCTATCCACGCCAGCCTGGGTCATCAGGTCTGCTTCTCGTTAGTGCTCCCTTTAGGCTCGGCCCTCGCCGGTGACTCACCTCCTCTCCCCGTGCTTTACACTAAGAAGGCCAGCGACTAGAAATGTAGGTTGGACCTGGATACCCATAGACTGCCATTTTGCGAGCAGCAGGTAGAGGGACACAATTTCAGGTTTCCATGACAACCTTTGTTGATGTTTTACATTCAGGTGCCCTAACAACGAGATCTCACATCCGAAGACATGTTGTAATGCAACATTTGAAAGTAGTCAAATGGATAACATAATCTCCAGTTACACAATGTTGCAACTATCTGCAGTTACATCCGTGTTCAGATGTTGTTTCGTATGTTTGTTCATATCAGGTACCACAATCTCCTACTTTAGAAAATGTTCTATAGAAGACACCTCTTAGATCAGCATGGCCTTTGGGATTGCATGGCCTGGGGGGGGGGGTGGAGGGTGAATGAGCATGGCCTGGGGAGTCACAGGACCTGTAGCCGTGACCGCTCATACCTCTCTCCAATAAGTACACCTTCTTATGAATACCATAGAGATTGACTTATGATGGGGGGAGATGTATCTCTTCCCGTATGTTCCCACAAATCAATGGTAGCTCGATTTTGTGTTTGTGTTAAAAAATATAGTTTTTAGCATCAATTTGCAGTTTAGTTGTTGTGAATTACAGTGCAGAAATTACTTTTTATTTTTGTTATGATTATGTTCTGTCCTCAGAAAGAAAAATATGCCCAGTTCTAAGCCTTTTCCTGCTCTGACCAGTGTGGTCAATATAGACCACACAGCAGTATTAGTGTGAGATTAGTGCTTCCACCTCAATTCACTCTGAACAAGAAAGTTGCCCAAATGCTACATTTTATTTGTCACTTTAAACCTCAACCACAAATTTACCACAAAGCTTTATCTCAAAGCTTCCTTTTTAAAAAATGTTGTTTCTTCCTGTGTGAGAACACAAGACACCTCTCTGTATTTCAATTGTGTTAGATTTGCTTTTGTAATTTATGAGTGACTTCCAAGCTTCTCAGCATCTCATGGAACGTTCATATCACCTGGTGAGGACTGTGCACATTCATCCAAATCTTACTCAGACCGGCAGCTGTTTGTGCACACACAGTCCACACCCTCCTCAGCCATGCAGGCATCAGCACCAACAAGCCTGCAACTGAAAAGTTACAAGAACAAAGCAAGCAACAGGACGTGAAACTGTCACTTAATTTCCAGTAAACAAAGTCGATACAGCTTGGTGAGGATCGTAATCATCTGTTCAACCCCGGCGTAGTCGAGCCCCATTAGAAACAGAGAAAGTGGTTTGGTTTAGCCGCTTGCAGCCTCGCGCTCCTAACGGCATGGAGGCTGAACGCGTTTCCTGCCTGTCAGGAGTCAGGGCTGAGGTATGAACATGCACGTGGTCAGGCCACAGGGGCTCACAGAACTTCGCTGTTGTACTGTCTTGAGTCATCTGCCATAATCGCTCAAGTAACAGGCAAATGGAAATGAATGATAAGTGTCAGTTTACCGGACCTGTGACTTGAGTCGGGTAGTAATGTTAGTTAGTCATCAGGCACTGTGCAGTGTAATATTTAAAGTAGGACACACCTCTTGGTCAGTTAGAGAGCCTTGAGGTCTGCTAAGCCGATACGTAGCGCAGCACACATTTTTTTATGAAGCTTATGCTGGGATTTCTCCCCTCTCTGCTGGTCTGGCAATAAAAAAAGCTGAGTTTGTAATGCCATCACACCCATTAGTATGCCTTGGACACACGTGACGGACATGATTTGGGGAGTAACCAATGTTTAATTTTTTGTTGTCATTCTTTCCCAGCAAAGCTACTGCAATCAGATTAGAGGGCCCAGGGTCCAGAGTGGTAGCCGCTGCCTTTGTTGCACATGTACTGCTGCAGCGTGGGTTGAATTCGACCTACTGTTCTTTCAGCAACGACATTTTCTTTTACAACATTCTTACTGTCAGAAACAGATTAACCTTTATAAAAAGATTACAGATAATGCTGAAAAATTGGATAACTTCTTGGATCATTTTTCAATTTGGAAGATCCTTTGTGTTTGAAAGTATTTACACTTTGTGTCTGATCTGGTTTATAAAATAGGCCTACCTACAGGGTTGTGATTTACATATTGTTATGAAAGCATTTGGTCTTTGCTTCACAACCAAACGTTTCTGGCTTGGTTGTTGACCAACGATCAGCACTGGCACATCCACGATTTACCTGAAAATATTCATGTCCAATAATTTGGTTTAAATCTACTGAAACTGTCTGGAAATTGCCTGGAAATGAACCCAAGTCTGTTGTTTAAGATGGTTGGTTACATATTAGGACCTTCAAGTCTTTAAAACTCCAGTTTGATGTCCGCTTCAGGATGGACAAGCTGCGGTGGGCGGTTGATGCGTGTGTGGGGATGTATGTGATGTCCCATGACCTTTCTGTATTTGGGCTGTTGGTTTTCAAATGCTGAAGAAATGTCCTCTACCTGCTTACTTAAATGAGTCAGAATGTTTGCCCCCTGTTGAGTTACAAAAGCAGGAATTATGCCATAAAGGCATTTTTTTTCTCGAGGTAGCTTAAAAAGCATGTGTGTGTATGTGTATGTATGTGTGTTGGCATGTGCACTGGCCATATAAGTCATTCCAGAACTCAGAAAGACATTCCCTTTATCTAATGCTCTTTCATTTCCTATCAGGCAGCACAAGTAGTATTTGCATGCCATCTTTACAAGGCTATTGTCACAAAATGTTGTGATATTAATTCTGGAAGTTCTTGTTCTTTGTGGACATAATTAGTTTTCTCAGTTCTTGAGGAAGGTGAGGCAAAGGCAATGTTTCAAGCAGAGCGGTTTTCTGCCATCCCGGTGGAGTTTACATTGTTACTGTCTCCTGAATGATCCTTACCAGTGTTAAAAAATATAATATAAAATATTGCTCAGGTCAACTGTGGATTTAAATAAAATCTGTAATATTGACCTCAAGTCAAATATTTCTGTGAGCACTTTAACAATCTGGGAAGACGAATTGCACTACTGACAATGGCTTTTCCCAGTCCCTTTTCTTCTTGCCCTCACCTGCGGATACACATCTCTGTTATCAGACATCAACCAACTTAGCAACATGGTTTGCATTGTCTTAATTGCATTATTAGGTTGTACATTTCTTCTGACTGTCCACTGTTAAAAGCACCTACAGTGGGCACACGAGCATCAGAACTGGAACTTGGAACAGTGGAAGAAGTTGGCCTGGTCCGACTGAGTTTTCTGTTCTCTTTTAAATCACGTGGATGGCCATTTGCTTACAGAGCTTAACAGGACTTGAAGGATCTGCTGCTAATGTATTGGTGCCAGATACCACAGAACACCTCACAGGTCTTGGGAGTCCATACCTGGGCAATACAGCACTGTTTTGGTGTCATGTGGAGGACCAACAGCATATTAGGCAGGTGGTCATAATATTTTAGCGGAACAGTGTATACAAATATACTGTGATGGGATTTTTTATTTTGGCCATATCCCCCAGCCCTAGCCCCATCTTCTATAACTGGTTATATCCAGGTTAAATCCTTGACTGTACTGCTAGTGGTAGAGAAGACCCACTGGCAATGCCATCACTAGCAAGGAATTGCTATAGCAATGCAATTTCATTGCATGTGGCTCTTGGTGGCTTGTTTGTTGCTAACTGATATTGTCAGGTCAGTGTGTAGGCACACAAACCACTGAACCACATGACTGGTTGGGAAATGGCAAAATAGCTTGGTGCAGAAGACCTTGAAGTCAAGATCTTAGGTCACATGAGAAAATACGTAAATACAGCACTGTAAAACAATTTATAGGTATGGGTTTGGGTAAAATAAACGTTTCTTTTCTTTTATAAACTATTGACAACATTGCTCCCAAATAAAAAATATTGTAATTTAGAGGATTTATTTGCAGACAATGACAACTGGTCAAAATTACAAAAAGATGCAATGTTGTCAGACCTCGAATAAGGCAAATAAAATAAGTTATTTTAACTTATTGTCAGAAAATATTATTTGGTGGAATAACCCAGATTTTCAATCACAGCTTTCATGTATCTCAGTGTTTTCTCCAGACTTTATGCCACTCCCCGCTCACACAATCAAGCAGCTTGGCTTTGTTTGGTGGCTTGTGACCATCCATCTTTTTCTTGATCACAAGTTTTCTTCCAGGACAAGCTTTTACTTAGCTTGATTCATGCATCCTTCACAAAGACCAATCTACCCAATTCCAGCCTTGCTGAAGCACCCCAAGATCATCACGATCCTCCACCAAATTTCACAATGGGTGCAATACAATCCTTATGGTCTTTTCTCAGCCTGTCTTTTCTTTTCTTCTCATTGATGAAGGGCTGTATTCTAGCTTTGCACGACTTCAGACCCCTAGGAGCCTATTACAATCCGTCCTCACCTGTTACAAACCGTCCTCCACCCCATCTGTCTTTTGTCATTCTTTTTGTAGGTCACTTGATGTCATCCTATGGTTGTTGAGTGACATTTGAATGAGCTGGCGGTCATCCCGGTCAGTGGATGGTCATTTCTGTCCTCTGCCGGTCTTTGGCTTTGTTGTCCCCAAAATCTGCTGCTTGATCGTTTTTCCTATGAACCACCGTTTTAGCAAGCAACCCAACACTCACTGTATCCCTCTGCCAGTAAAGCCAGAATTGAACCCTTCTTTTTATTGAAACGTTCCTATGACTCCTCTACAACGTGGCTGTGGATAATGGAGAGCGCTCATATTTTTTCCGAGCCGCGCTTTCTTTCCCCAATATATGTTATTGTTTTACTGAACAGATGTGGCTCTCCGATTTTGCGATTACACAAACTTGTTGTTAAATCTTTTCTGCCAATGTGTGACCAAAGTTGGATCATTCGTGTTTCATGATAGCCCTTAAGAACCAAAGGCTCTTGTTATAATGTGACTTTTCTCCTGGTTTAGCTTCCTTTGTGATTTCTACCCAGGCACAGCCACTGTACGGATACTGTATATACACTAACTTGGACTGTTATTGATTTATAATGACTTACTGACCTTGGTTGCGAATGGCAGTTGTAGGCTATGTAACTGCATATCAATCATTGTTTTTGTGACAACAGCCAGTAAAACATTGGCCCTTGCATCAGCATGGTTTGGATCCCAGCCCAGAAAATACGCATTTGAGGTATATCCGTGGCCAAAAGTTGTGAGATTCTCACAATTATTAATTTTTACACAGTCTGCTGCCTCAGTTTTATGAAGGCAATTTGCATATACTCCAGAATGTCATGAAGATTGATCAGATTACTTCCAAAGTCTCTCTTTCTCTTGAAACTGAAATTAATGATAAAAAACATGTCCACTGCATTTCAGCACTGCTACAAAAGGACCAGCTGACATCATGTCAGTGATCCACTCGTGAACACAGGACAAGGACATAGCTTGTCATGCTGATTGAGTTAGAATAACAGACTGGAAGCCTTAAAAGGAGGGTGGGGCTTGAAATTGTTCTTCCTCTGTTAACTATGGTTACCTATAAGGAAACACGTGCAGTCATCATTGCTTTGCATAAAAAGGGCTTCACAGGCAAGGATATTGCTGCTTGTAAGATTGCACCTAATTCTACCATTTATCGGATCATCAAGAACTTAAAGGAGAGAGGTTTAATTGTTGTGAAGAACGCTTCAGGGCGCTCCAGTCCAGCATGCACCAGGAACGTCTCCTAAAGTGGATTCAGCTGCCGGATCGGGGGGCACCACCAGTGCAGAGCCTGCTCAGGAATGGCAGTAGGCAAGTGTGAGTGCATTTGCATGCAATAAGGTGAAGATTTTGGAGGATAGCCTGGTGTCAAGAAGGGCAGCAAAGTCAGGGACAGACTCATATTCTGCAAAAGGTACAGGGATTGGTCTGTAATTTTTTCTGAATCCCCTTTTTCGATTGGAAAAACACTTGTCCGGAGAAGAAAAGGCCAACGCTACCATCAGACCTATGTCATGCCAACTGTAAAGCATCCTGAGACCATTCATGTGTGGAGTTGCTTCTCAGTCAAGGGAGTGGGCTCACTCATAATGTTGCCTAAGAACACAGCCACGAATAAAGAATGGTACCAAAACATCCTCTGAGAGAAACTTCTCCCAACCATCCAAGAACAGTTTGGAGACGAACAATGCCTTTTCCAGCATGATGGAGCACCTTGCCATAACGCAGAAGTTTATTTTAGGTCCATGGCCAGGAAACTCCCCAGACCTTAATCCCATTGATGGATAAACAAAACCCCACAAATTCTGACCAACTCCAAGCATTGATTGTGAAAGAATGGGCTGCAATCGGTCAGGATGTGGCCCAGAGGTTAATTGACAGCACACCCATAAGGTACACTATCAAGATATTCAAGATTACAATAACGGTTATAGGATAGGTTTAGAATATGTGTTAGGGTTAAGTTTAGAGATGAGATTGAGTTGGGTTAGTCTTAGTATTTAGTTAATTAAAATGTTGTTAGTAATCTGTAAACCATCTACAGAGTTATTATTGAAATTAGTGTTACCAATGTCATTCAATTGACAATGTTAATAATGCTTGTTGATTCAAAATGGTTTCCAAGCTTGTGCATCCCAAAAGGTACTTTGAAATGACAGTTTAGTACAGGTAAATAGCACTGTAACTGTGACGGAATCCATTTAGAAAGTAACGTACCTACCAGACCCATGTTAGCTCATGACCTCTGCCAAAGGGAAGCCAGGGGATGCGCTGCAGGAGAGCGGGGGAGACCAGGACAACGGGACAGTTTGTTTGTGTGTGTCATACACAACCTTGCCTGTGGGCCAGTTGAGGGGGCAGGCGATGCTCCAGAAGGACAGGCAGTGCACCTTGCAGCGTTTATGTCACAAGAGGCACTAGATTCCTTTTCACAGTAGCTTTTGCCCAGGCATCCTGGGTATTACGGTTTTTATTAACCTGTAGAACACTAAAGCACTGATATCACTGAGCAAACAACAGTTTACACTATAATTTTTAGGTCAGTGATTTGTTCTGATTGTGCACTGTAGAACCTGAAGGGCTCTCCTAAGAACCTTTGAACACTCCCATTTTGGTTACTTTCCTCAAAGACGTTCCATGAATATCCTTTTTCCACTGAGAGTTCTACATGGTACTTGAATTTTTTGTACCTGGATTTAAAAAGGGTCCTCTTGCGGGGACAAGTATCCTTCTGGAACCATCTTAATGCGAGTGTGGATGGGCATGTCATTGTTGCTATGACTTCTCCCCAACAACGTGGCTGCGGATTTGAGCATTAAAGAGATTAAACTACAGAGAGGCAGACCCAGAGACTTAAGGCAACCATCCCTGTGTGTTTCCAGCAGTGTCTTGCGTCTGTCAGCTAATTCACTACTTGTTCATCTGAAACAGGAACCTGTGTGTGTGTGCGCATGTCTGTGTTTGTGCGTGGGCGGTGAGTTTGCCGCGCATAGTTTACATATGATCAAGCATTAGCGCCCTGGTATATTGCTCGTCAAGGAAGTGGCTTCTATTAGTGGAGTTATTTTAGTACAACCGCTCAACCCGCCCAGATCCCCCCCTCCAGCCTTCCCCTCTTTGACACTCCCCCTCTCTGACACTCCCCCTCCAACGAGGCTGCCTCGGTTGCCTGGCTGTGACACACTGTCTCCCTGCACATGAACCTCTCTCCCCCATCTCTCTACCGTTTTTCTTTCCCTCACTCTCGATGGACTAAAAGTTCGAGAGGCAAACAGGGGGAAGGTGTCGAAGGTTGTTTCCACTGCCATCAGGTTGTATTCTCAACTACGCTGTAACTATTTTATATGCTTCTGTGTCCCTTGGTATTATCAGATGTTAGGTTGTCATGTCTAATGTTGTTAATAACACAGTACTGTGTTTTTTTTTTATCAGCCCCTGAGGGCTTTGATATACCGTTTTGATGTAATGTAACAGCTAATCTGACGTTTGATTTTCCACACGGCTGAATGCTGCCAGAGAAGGGTTTGTTTATTGAACAGAAGCCACGTTGGTGGCAAGAGAACAGGTGTGTGGAGAAACAGTGATGTGGATTGTTTGCACTGTCTGAAGGATGTCATCTAACCCTTCAGCATTGATGGTTTGTACGGTTCTCTCCAAAACACCTTGATTCATTCCGTTTTCCTGTAAATAGACAGAGACTGGGAACAACTGTTGCTTGCGATTCATGGTGTGATGTTGGCTCGGTAATATTCTATGCTGCACCATGCTTTTCCTTTTTCGGTTGTTTCCTGGGATGACGTTAATGGAATTGGAACAGTTGTGGGTACAGATGTACGTTTGAAAAAAATAACATGTTGTAATTGCCTCGTTTGCTTATAATAAATGGCATATTCTCATCTCGCTGCGCTCAGAGGTGGAAACATATATTTCTTTCCCACTCAGCTTTACCCTGTTGAGAAAGGCAGTATTGCGAATTGATACACATACCATATTAGTCCATTAATCCATTCAGCAAGCTCAAAGAATTTAATCAACACTAAAATCAACTGCTATGTATTGACATGGTCAGTCAGAGAAATATAAACTGGTCTCCGGCTGGACTGCGCTGCCAGTATTGGAAGAAAGATTGACCTTTTCCCAGGAGTTCCAGGCTGTTGGGCTGTTAGGGTTAGAGGAAAGACATACACTCAGAACCTTGGACTTGAAATGTTGTTGTTTTTTGTAACCAACAGATAAAGGGGTACTTACAGTCATTTGGCATCTTGCGTTTGTCTCAAACTGCATGTTTCCATGTGATTTGGACCATGGTATTCGGTGGACATGTCAGACTCCCGTGAGCGCTGAGTGGATGTGATTCAGACAGAGCGCTGTGTCCTCCATTGAATCAGCATGATACTGCCTTCTGTGTCAGAGGATGACAGAGGTGCACACATTGGTCAGGCAGCTGTCAACGGTCCTTTCAGGTTTCTGAAAGGAGTGTTGGTTTCTTTTAAAATAGGGAAAACAATTTGTTTGGAAAACATTAACATCTGTAACTGATATTAACAATAATCGTTATTTATGGAACTCATGTCCTTATGCATCAGACTTATAATAGGCAAAATTATTGAAACATCATATCGCAACACACTTTGTATTATCAGTTTAGTAACAGCAGTATAGTATCATGTTGTTTCCAGCCAATTGATGCCTTTTCGAAACAACTGTACATTAATCTGCGTCCACTTGATTAAATGGTGTGACTAATTGTCATTTGTATGGGCACTTGGGCAAGATGGAAAGCTAAGTTTCTTCCTAGAGTGGCGATTAATGAGTGGAATACAATCTAACCAGTAGACTATAATAATGGCTGTGTTTAATAAGCAAGCAGATGCATAAGATAACATCAGTATACCACAGTGGCTTATCTACTCGTTTGTGTGCATGTACAGTTATAGGATCAGATTTTGAGCCCGTTTCCTGCAGTAGGGAAATAATGTTGCTGTAACAGGAAATGCGAATTCAACTATTGCATAAATGTTTGCAGGGGAATGTCAGGTCTAACGTTTCAATGTGTATATGCAAAATCTCTCTTTAAAACTTGACTAAACATTTCCTGCTTTTGCATCATGGTGATCAAATTATGCTCTTAAGAGTGGCTCAGCACTATGGGATAGTTTGGTCATTGCAATCTAGAAAGTATGTGCATGGGACCGGGTTGCAAGGTGACTTATGTTGACTTCACAAGTCTGTTGCAAACTACCAAATATCAGCCCTTCATTGGTCAAGTGCCAAACTGATAAAACAATTATTTTCTTACTGTCTTTTAAGGCCATGGTGACAGCAGAGGCTGCTAAAACCACACTACCAAATTAAGGCAAAAGCTAGCATCCTAGCTAGATAGACAGATAAGTATAAGAACCTTAGACATAAAAGCCTCCCCTCTCTTGTTGGGGGTTTTTCATTGGTTGAATCCCCTGTGTTGAGACCTGGGTGTTTTACTGAAACATGTCCTAGAGGCTGACCAGAATTGCCCAGAATTAATTGGTTACCTCAATGGAGAGGGAGGAGCTTACCATCATGCAACTGATTCTGTGCTGTCCTGTTCTGTGCTAAAGGAGACCACGTCTGGCTTCTATTCTTATCCTTGACCAAATGGTTCCGGGTCCTGGCTGTGAGAAACCTCAGTTGCCCCCAATTTTCTGTCCATAAATAACAGTTGCCATTGCTCGTTGCCATAAATGCCATGGTTACATGGCTGTGGATATAATGTGCTGGGAATCCCAAGTGTCCCACCGGCCTCATGCACTGTAGTGCAGTTCAGCTACGCCACTCCAAAGCAGGTTCCTTTCTCCCTACTCGGGAGTTCCACAAAGAGTTGTGAAAAATAAGTCTGCACACCCCAGGTTTTGGGAGTGATGGTTGGATGCCTCGCCGTTTGTCAAGCGAAGGAAAAACACTCTGGGGCACAGGAATGACAAAAAGCACAGAGCACCATTTTGTGAAACCACACAGCACCGGTTTGTCCTATCAATATCTGTCACCGAAACTTCAGGCTATATTTCAGTTCACTGCTCATCCATAATCTATGGTAGCCAAGTTGTTTAACACTGTCCTCAGTGAGTGACCAAGTTCTGTAAATGACAATTTCCCAGAGGCTGTCTAGGACACTTCCAGGACTCTTCACAAGAGGATTTATCATCAAGACCAAGGCCTTCAGATCATGTCTAAGAGCAATGTAGCCACAGGCTTGCCAAGACTGTGACATTTTACTTTTGATTACACTGAAAGGGAAAGTATACATTTAAGGCTGTAAGTTCTGTTATCCTACATTGGCATGTTTACCCAACCTAGGGATGACAGCGTAAAGACTGCATTCCTGGCAACCCTTATTGCCAAACAAGTGCGAGATGAGGCGGACGTGAGTTCTGCGGCTATTTATTCTTATGGACTTTTGTACTTTTTAAATGTAAATATTTATTTCAATCAGCGTCATGAGATTTCTTTCCTGTGGTGCTTTTTTCCAATGGATGAAACAGAACATCATTTAAACTGTTTCTCTGGAGTTGTTGCATAACCCCCCCCTCCCCCCGAAAGGATAGTAAATAATCTACCAATTGCCAGGAGCATGAGATTCTGACTCAACGTCCAGCTCACAAGCAGTGTGACTTTATTAGAAAGTATATTTTCTGTAAAAATTGCATCTTAGCACTGGGAATAGGTTCTGAGGGCCATAACTCCAAATGAAAACAGAAACAGCCCTTCCTTTTCCCCCCTTGATCCACTGGTAAACACTACAACCTCATCTCTTTTGACTGACACTCTCAACAAGGCTCAGGCACACACTTGCTAGCATGGGTCATAATACTGTACTGCTCTTCTGCAGGGACCTTTTAAAAGATAACATGCGAGAGAGACTTGTGAACATTTTACTGATACTAAGCTTAATCAGTTCTGTGACATTTTGAAAAGGAGACACCAAGAAGAGGAAACAATATTCTACAAACAAGTAAACTTGCTTATGCACTCAATAGGAGGTTAAAAAACAAATAATATGTAAAAATAATCTCTTTTTTTTTAAGTATGCTTAATCCTTTGTGATTAAAGGCCCAGTGTGTAACTTTGGTCAGAATAGCTATAGCTAGCAAACTAGAAAGCTACAAAGTTACAAGATGAACGTGCAATTCTGCACAGTTGGATGTAACATTTCTTTAGACAGCTTGATAGCTATTTCATCTGAATAGTTTATCTTACCTGTTCAGTTCTCGCCACCTCTGCCAGGCGGATGTGAATACGCATGTTCCCCTATGTTCTGTCGCTTTCTCTGTTTGAAAATAGGCTTGCATCACTCCTCTGTCTCTTGGGCTTACTGGCTAAAGGTGCTGGAGATGCTGGAGAGGGTAACGGTGGTGGTGGTTTAATTGCAGCATCTCTTTCCACCAGTCTTTTGTTTAATTTGTTTTTTTTAGATGATGCACGTCCATGAGTGGTTGGCTGAAGTCTGCATAATTTCACCTGACTTCTAGCATCATAGGTCTAATTTTCCCACCAATTCGTAACCAACCAAGCAATGTCCATGAGTGTTTCCATTGAATGAATCCTACCAAATTAGGTTGGTCAATTATCGCAATTACAATGCAAAAAGGTTACACGTTGCGCCTTTAACTCCTACATTTGGGGAACCTTAAGGTCGAAGCAATAACTTTTTGCCGCTTTGGGTGAGAGGTTAAATCCTAAGGCTGAAGTAATGGGCAGTTTATCACAGCAGTAGGCTTAGCAGGACCCTTTTGAATCTCAGTTCTAATCCCATTATACAAGCGAAGGTGTTCCACTTGACATGGGCTGCGTTGACACTGATGTCATGATTCTATTCTTTTTTTCACACCAGATATTTGCACCTCAGATCTTTTTCAGTGTTGACTTGAACGACTCTGCTAAGTCTCTGTATTTGGGCCATCTTTGTAAATGCAGCCAAGTGCACAAGACTCTCTGGCGTTGAGATATTTACCGGGCCATTATATTTACCAGAGACGGTCTGTGATACTGGGCCTCGTTGAAACCTGTCATGCTAATCTGGAGGATCGGGGAGAAAACCCACCAGGACCGTCTCTCCGTCCACCCGCCCCCGGCACTTACAGAGTGATCTCCCTTGTCTGTGAGGCACTGCAGGGGCTGGTGGAGTATTTGTCTGTTACGTGTCCGCGTGCAGAATGGCGAGATGCAGCTGGAGAGAGGCAACAGTGAGAGGAGCTACCATTGGGGGTTGTATGAAAACAGGGGGCTGTATTGATGTGATCTTTCTATGTCACACACGTGCAGTATGGCCAGCTAGCCACTAAATCTCCCTCAGATAAGGCTACTTTCCCCGATCTCCAGCGTAGTCACCACAATGTATGCCACAAAGACATTTCTTTGATTTAATGTCCAATGTCTTTGCCAAAAGACATGGCTAAAATGGCTGCAAGACCAGTTTGTTATAAAATGCTAAGCACTTGGGTTAAAGAAGAAATGTAAACATTAAAAAGCGAGAAATGTATCCTAAGGACAGCCAATCATTGTCCATCAAATTTTTTACTCTAGATTTCAACTCATTTAGAGAGACGAGCTCCTGTAATTTCCTGCCTTCGCAGTTTGTTCCAAGTGGCTGGGCCAGAGAACTGGAAAACCTTTTTTGCCCTACTCTGCTTTAGGCACAGTCAACAACACAATATTTTGCTACAGATAATGGCCCTCGTTCATGAAACCTTCTCAGAAAAGATCTAAGATTCTAACATTAGGGGAGACTTACGATCATCCGAATAAGCGTAGATGTCATCGCAGATGATAAAACTGAACACGCCGTGGACGCTGCACCTGTCCTTATTTACATATCACACACGTGTAATTTATGCGGGTCTGGCGATCATCAACCTACAAATTGACAGCTTTCAGCATAAATTATAGCCTGAAACGGCTAATTAAACATTTCTCATTCACCATGAAAAAAACAGCGCAGTTACAGAACTCTTTCGTGTCTCAGCCCAGAGCCAAAGTCATTTAGAAGAGTAAGTTCTGCCATTTGTTTAACTGCCCAACCCAGAACCACTGGTTTATTCATCCTCTCACTAGTCAATTTAAGACCTGTTAGCTAATCAAGATGCCAGCCACCAAAATTATAATATCTCAGTATGTCGATTCTATAGGCCTGACTGATTTAGGAAAAGCAAGGCCAATCCAAGTTTGTCTGGTGCATTACATACACAAAGAAAATTCAAACCTTAAAAACGCCAGAAACATCAGAAAAAAGAGATTGAATATGCTGAACAAAGTATAAAAAAGAAATAATACATAACAATAATACAGTAGGGATATAATAGCTAATATTGTGGTACGTTAATCATTACACCGGAGGGGGTTTACACTACTCACTTGCCTTGTTGCAATTTTGGTTTGAAATGCAAATACTGCATGGTGAATACCAACGAAAAACTATGAGTGGGAGAACTAATATCCTGTCTCTTTAGGCCTTTTGTTCAAAGCTCCAAACAGTCCACAAAAGCAAATTATAATAGCCACAAACACATTTCAGCATAATTCTTGTAGGATGCAATTGATGTGTGTTTTTTATGTTGGTCTATATTTAACAGGAACTAGCCTTGGCCTGCATATTTACATTTCTGTCTTACACGCTACGCTTCAGGGGGCGTTACATGATGGAATTAGGGTTAAGCGCTTTTTTCAAGTCTGCCCCAGCAGACCGTTAAACTTGTCATAGCAGCGTTTTGAACTTCCTTTTCAGTTACCGGTCCTCCACTTTAACCACTAGACTGTCTGTCTAGTACCTTATTACAGTACAATATACTGTATCCTGTAGCGATTCAAATCCAGCAGAACTCGTCTGTTAGGCCTACACCTCTTGTGCCTTTCAGTCACATAATTCTTTGTTATTCAACAGTGGCGGTTTTAGATATTTGGGGGCCCTAGGCAGAGACTTGAGGCCTCAACATCATCTATTTTTATTGACATTATCAAAGCTATACTGGCAACATTTTGAACACGCCTTCCTTCATTCATTGTTAAATTGAACTGTCAAAGACACTTGCATTGCCGCCCCTTTCAGTAGAGGAAATCGATTTGTTCAAAATTAATCATCTGCGTACAATACTGCCTTGCCCTTTTGTTGAAGTGTACAGTTCTTAATCATAATGAAGTGCAGTCATATACCTTCCCTTTCTTACTATCCTGTACCTTTCTTTCTCTGTCCGCTGGGAGGGCCATATATACCTGGAACAGACATTATATTATGTGTCACTACATTGTCAGCGTTCTTGGGGGGCCAAGAAGTCTAATTTGTTATCAGTAGCACAGTCGCTATCACTACAACAATCAACATTCGCGTCATTATAGTCAGAATGCCCGATGCTAGAAGGACGGCATGATTGAATGTAATGTAATGCATGTCTTCTTAACTCTTTGTCTGGTGGCTGTTCGTGATGTTCCAGGTCAGGGATAGCGCTTTCTTATGTGACTGTCATAGCCGCTAAGCTATTCACGTTTATGACACAAGTAGTAGCCGCAGCATGGCTACAACAGTTATGGACACTCTTTTTCCTTCTTTTTTCTACCCCGCTCACATACGAGCGTTTCATATGTAACACACGTTTAATCCATCTCTTCTGTTGTGTAGCAGGTCGGCTGAGTAAAATACCTAAAGTCTTTTGGGCTGCTTGCCTGAGAAACAATATGGGACAGACCATTTGAGTAACAGGGGGAGGTTCGGTCCGAAACAAATTATGTATTAGAAGGCATGATTTAATGTAATCATTTTAAGATAACAAAATATAACAAACCCACTATTATTATAAATATATATTTTCATTTGTTTTTCAATTTAAATGTTCACGGGGCCTTATGCATTCTGGGGCCATACGCGGCTGCCTAACTTGCCTAATGGTACAGACCGCCACTGTTATTCACGACACCTAAACTCCTGCAGCGTTTCTCCATTTGACTTGCTAAGTATTCGAGAGTAGAGATAGGTAGGCTTCTATATGTGTTATGTAACAGCTGCCGGGTCAGTCTACTATGCCCTGTTAATCCCGATCCATATCAGGAACAGCCTGTAACGAATTCATCAATCAGGAATGTGCGTGTGGTGGAGGGCACAATGTACACTTATCTGTTTGAATGTATTGTTAATTGTGCGTTTGAAACGATTGCAGCGTTTTTTCCCGTTGCATTTAATTATTACTCGATTAGTTTAGGAGTGTTAACTGACTACAACCGTGACTTTCGTACAGTGAATGTCATTATTTATGAGTTTAGTAGTTTGCGTCACTGACTGCGTTTTGCCATATCAAAGCCCAATGATTTTAAGCAGTTCTGAACGAGGAAGGATTATCTTCTGAGTTATTGCTCTGCACGCTCACTCTGTGACGCACGGACACATTACTAAACGCACACGAGAGGGCCTGAAGCGGCAAAACCGAATGTCCTTATTTCTTCTGTAACCGTTCTATTTTTGTAACCATGCGTCCTTTTTATCAAACGACCACTCCGTGTTGAAGTCCATTTGCCGCTTCATAGAGTTACTAAGAGGTAGGTCAGAGCTTGCGGTAGCCTATGCTTGCCATGGAAATTCTATAGACAGTCGCCTAGCAATTTAATTATCAACCCCTGGGGAAGGCTGAAAAGTATGTGTTTATATATATATATATATATATATATATATTTATACACACATTCATACACACACAAACATGTATAAGATTCAGTATGTACTGTAGGAGTGGTCTATGAATCTGCATGTGTTCCCCCACTCATGAAGTGACATTATTCCCACAAGGTATTAAAAACGGATGTGACAGTAAGTCATAGAGCAGCTTCATATTTTTATTATTGCTTAATCGCAGTTGACATTGCTCATTACGATGGGCAATTATTTTTTACCTGGCTGTATGTTTCTCTGTTTCATGGGTAAGGCTAACTGATGGTTAAGAAAGGGGTTGTGGTTCAGTTTCGAAAGGCTGTTATAGCCATTTCCATGAGTGTTTAACTGCTGCTGTATGTGAATCCAGCCACATACGCTTGAGACCGCAGATAGATGACCTTTCACCCCGGAAGGCTCCAGGGGTAAGGGTGAGGAGAAATACACAGCAGAGGTTCATATTTGAGCCAGAAACTCTGAGCTTCCTTCTAATCCTCTTGTGCCGGATGTCCCAAATATTTTTGTGTGTATTCTTTTATCATGTTTCTTTAAATATATAACTCTGACAACTAGACACTATCCAGTCTTCGCACATCTAATCTCGTTCCCGGACACTTCTGCCAAAAGGCACAAAGAGTCTGTTGGACGACAGCGCCAAATGTGGCCCGTGCTACTAACCATTTAAGTGTGTCAGAATTTTCCTGTGCATATGCACTTGCCTAATAAACTTAATCTACCAACCAATCATCTCCCACAGAACCTACTCACTCCGCTGTGCCTTGATTCCAGCCTTGCCTCCATTCAAAACATTTTGGAGCTGTGTGATTCGCTCAAATAAAATGATGACAAATACAGTACTCAGTAAGTTCACTCCCACTGAGGGAGACCTTGAATGGTTGACCTCAAAGGCTCACACCGCAGCCTCGGTATGATCTTAGGGGACACAAAGAAAATAGTCCTATATTCTCTTGACTTGAATAAAACAATATAAAGGAGCCTGTTGACTTTCCTAATTAAGAAGCAGATGAGACTTTTCAGAATATTGATTTTGGACTGAAAGTTGTCATTTTCTCACCAGTTGTTATGTCTCTTCCCAGAGTGCCATACAGACAAATTCGTGACTGGAGGGAGTCTTCATTCAGCTCAGCCCTTTTGTCCACGGTCATGCTTTTCGGCCCCTTCAAACCCTCCCTGCCTCATCCACTCTCTGCTTTTGGCCATTTAAACTATTTTCTGAAGGTCTAATGAATAGAGTGAGAAGCAGATCAAAGGCTCCTTTAGCAGGTTGTAGGAATCCATTCAGAAATTAATTGAATAGGGTGGTCCCTTTGTGTCAGAAACATGTCTTTGTTCACATCCCACGTTGGTTGGTTTGTAGAGCGTGGAGCTTACCAGATCAGGGTTGTGGGTTCAATGCCTACCGGAGGGCCAGTTGGAAAATGTATTCACTCACTACTGTATGTCGACCTGGATAAGAGTGTCAGATGAATAACTTGGATGTACTTGTACGTGGCCTGGGGTGGAATAGAGCTCTAAGCTGCTGCTGTATGGGTTTGAGTCTAGCTCACTGCTTTTAAAAAAATTATTCAACTATCTTTCGCTAATGTTGCTACCACAGTATAGCAAGAAAAGGCCTTCAACATGATTTTTGTTTAATGTGTGTTGTTTAGAAGACAAGTCTTATTCGAAGTTACTTGAGCAATAAACATTGACTCTCTTGCTCAAGTATAGATCATTTGTGTATCATGTAGCATGTGTAGCCTAATGGTCAACCGCTTTGTACCAGGGAACAAAGGTTGGCTGGTTCAAAGCCCAAGGTGATACAGTTTACCCCAGGGTGTGTAATTCAGTAAGATTGTTCTTAACCCTACTTATCTAATAAAATAATAGTAATAAACTCAAACAGCTACAATTCCAAGGAAATTGTAAAGTGGGGATGCTGTCGCACCGGCTGTGTCCAGGGTCCAGCTGTGTACTTGCAGTAAATTAACACAGATGATCTCCCGGTACTTAGCTGGCCATCTCCCAAATATAAAAACAAAGATATGTCCCATTAGCTACCTAGCTAGCTAGCTATCTCCCACATAAAAAATACTAAATAGCTGGCAAAAAGGTAGCAAAATAACTTTAGCCTTACCTTTGATAAAGTTCCCATTTCATTGTCACTGCATAACAGTACTTTAGCTAGCTAGCTTTACTAGCAAATCTCAGATCCAGCAGCCATTTGCATGGCCTCATTCTGGAAAATTTTCTGACATAAGTTGCTAGGCAACTTGCGTTCAGTGTGGCTAGCTACCCTTCGGCCAGTGCGGCTATGTTTTTTGCCACAAAAACTTGAATATTTTCTAAACATTGCAACAAAACCTTCCACAAAACGATTGCAATGCAATCAGAAAAAAGACGCACTTTTTGATAACTGTCATGTCTCCGTAGTGCAAGATCTTTAGGAGGAGTTTGGCTGGCTATAATAATAAATAAATTAAAAAGTGCACTTGCTCAAATGGCAAGACACCTCTCTGTGCGTTCCACTTTTTTCACTTATGAATCACCATCTTCCGCATGTGACTGACGGTCTCATTTGCTTCCCTGCGCGTGAGGGGTGGAGACGCTGGTGCCGGGTGGCCTCCGTCAGCTCAAATCAAAGCACAGACGGGGTACTCTGAGGACCTTGTTTACTTTAAAACCTTCCCTGTGAGGTGCACCTGCATCCGCCAGCATGATATTCCTCTTCATCAGAGGGCTTTCCTGTGGGTGACACCGGTCTCTGAAATCAGTGACCTCCCACGGTCTTTGACAGGGTCTCGCAACACCTGTCTGTAAGGATTACAAATTCCTGGTTCAGATTTGGAATAGCAGTGGATAAGATGACAGAAACAGATCATTGATCAGTGACTTCCTATGTTTGTTTGATTTCTACCCTTTGCTTTCATTGCGGGCTGTGTGAAATGAGTTGTGTGGAGATGGGCAGTCAAATTGTTTGGTTCTGTCTGCTTAGGTGATAGAGCAGAATATGAAAGGCAGTTACTGATATGTGTATATGTATACATGCGTATATATTTGCATATGCTCAGGCACTGTTTTGCAGTGGCATAACAGTGGCTATCGCGTGATAGGTCAACCTGGTCCCGGCTTATCTTACCTCAGACGGAAAAAGGCAAGGTGTAGCGTGACAGGTGCATCGATATTGAACCTAGGCCGCCGTTCGCGTGGCTTGTACTGCAGAGTAGAGCTATTATCGCTCTAGACACGTTCGCTAATGTTGCTCTGTAAGCCAATCTGGTTGTGGACAGCATCAGTAGTCAGACAATTTGAGCTTGCTCCTCGAGTGTCTGGGCACAGATTAGTCTCAGGTGTGCTTTCCCTTCTCTGGCAGCTGTATCAGTTCCGATATTTTGCCTTCAGCTTTTCCGCACAGCGGCTCAGAAGGCACAGTACTGCGTCCGTAGCGATAAAGGTTTGACGTCGACCTGTGTAGGTTGTTTGTTGACAGACTAATTCTTGTATCGACAGCTGAGTGCCGAGGAGAAACTGACAGGAAGAAAGTTGTGGGGTGACATGGACACCTTTTTCCGCCGCCACTTTAAACTGAAAGGGGCGGATCGGAGATGGCCCGTCGTGGCGGTGCCTGCCAGCAAGGCTCGCCGGCGCTCCAGCGTAGGGATGCCCTCCGCTGGCCTCGTCCACCGTAGGCGCTCCAGTGTGGGCCTGCCACCAATGGCCTCGACCCAGCGGAGGCGCTCCAGTGTGGGCCTGCCACCAATGGCCTCGACCCAGCGGAGGCGCTCCAGTGTGGGCCTGCCACCAATGGCCTCGACCCAGCGGAGGCGCTCCAGTGTGGGCCTGCCACCAATGGCCTCGACCCAGGGGAGGCGCTCCAGCAGTGGCTTGTCTTGCGTGGTTCTGCGGCGGCCATCCGGCGGGCAGCTGGCGAAGACCCGGTACCACGGCAGGCGTCGATCCAGCTCCACCGTGACCTGCGTCCACCCCCGTTTCTCCATCCGCCGTCGACGGGCCGCCAAGCGTCGCACCATCGACCCCCATCTGCTGGGGCCCTCCATGCTGCTGGCCAGCCTGGTCCAGATGAGCGAAGAGGAGCAGAGGGGGGAGTGCGGTAGTGAGGCGGCGTCGGAGGAAGTCACCGAGAGCTGCCTCTCCTCCTCCTCCTCCTCCTCCTGCTGCTACGAGTCAGACGGGGACAGCTGCAGCCAGTGTGAGGACAGCGCCGGTTCGGGGGGCAGCAGGGAAGGGGAGGAGCCCGAGGTATTGCCACCATGGCACCCTGAGCTAGAGAAGGCTTCTGTGTGGCGGGAGCACGCTCACAGCATGGCAGCCTTGACGGTGGAGAGCCTCCAGACCCGGCCCTTGATCCGCGCCCCGCGATGCCTTCGCCGCAACTCCTCCCACCTGCTGCCGGCCGACACTGTGCACCGTGGGCGGACGTCTTCCGGCGTGCACGGATTCTACCGCCGCTCCAGCCAGTTCCGGAGGCCCTCTGCCGCATCCAACGGCGCAAAGCAGCGCAGGAGAAGCTCCGCAGTTGCCGGCCGCTCCTCTTCAGCCCTGTACAGGAACTGTCCTCCTTGCTGGAGACCCAACGGTCGCCGGGAGTCCCTTAGCCCACTGCAAGGCACCTACTACGACCCCCGACTGGAGACTTGGAGTGGGTTTATATCGTATGTGGACCCCCCTACCTTCGCTGGGGCATTGGCAACGCTTTTGTGAGCTTGTTGGTGTGTGTGTGTGTGTTGAGCGGGGGCCCCTATGGCAGAATACACACAGAAAAGGTATTAAACACACAGCTTGTGCACCAAACCATTTTTTATAGTAAAACAGGTGAAGGGGAAAATGCATGCCAAAGTTGGCCGTTCTAGCCTTCTTCTACAATCCGTGGTCTTAAGTTCTGAAGCGAGTATTTACATTTTTTACCATGTGTAGTTTTATAAAGTTAAATTGGCTAAGCCATCTGGCTAAATGGAAAATATTAGATATTTTATCCCGGACTCCTGTTGTGTAAACAACTTGTAAAACAGGCATTTTTGTCGAGTGGCTCGTGCGTTACCTTTTCACGCACAGTTGCACAAACCTCCAAACCCTCCTTTACTTCTGCTGTGCTTGGCTGAGAGTCGGCTGCCAAACCGGACGGGAAACAGACCGGCCACTTCAGACGCTGTACATCATAAACCGTCAGCTGTGGACTTTGGTCATTCATCAAGCTTAGCCACTTTCTTTGATCGTGGTCAAATTCATCCTTTTAGTTTTCATTTTTCATCAGCGATGGGTGGCTTTACTGTTCGGGCAATTCGGTTCACGGGTGTTTTTCCGACGTGACGCGTCTCTGTGGCGTTGTGGCAACCAATGAAAGGTGTGTGCTGTCTGTGTTGTTTCAGGAAGGCCATCGCTAAATCAGGTCTGCAGCACCTGAGCGGTCAGCCCAGCGCCTCTGCCTTGGCAAAGTGTGACCCGGACAGAGAGATCCGGAACAGCTGCGACTGGACTGTAAGTACCTCAGGCCATAACCAGCTGCCTGCCTTCATCATCATGTTTGTGCATCGTTTTACCCAGAGGGCCCGGCGTCCGCGCAGTTATTCATATGTTTGGTGATATAATCCATGAGCTGAGATTCCAATTCTGCTGCTTCCTCTAGGAGAATGCCCTGTATGGGGAACACATCTGGTTTGAGACCAACGTCTCCGGGGACTTTTGCTACGTTGGAGAGCAGCACTGCATCGCCAAGACACTGGTGTGTGTGTGTGCGTGAGTGTGTGTGTGCATGCATACTTGGGGCTGAAGCCAGAGCTACCCCCAGCCTGGCCCTGCCTGATATTATGAAGCCACAGATGCTGTAACAGAAAAACGCCGGGAGGGAAGAACATGAACACATTAGAGGGAACATGGGAGTTTGTTTTCTTCTTTTTTTTACTGCAACATATCCAGGAGGCTGTTCTGCACTGTAGACAGAGACATATATGATTGGTTTACTGAAGGGGGAGGGCGGAGTTTATGATTCAAAAGCAGTTAAATGCCCGAGGACATTTGACCAGGGTTAGAGTTTGTCTTAAACTCTTTAACCCCGAACCTGACCCTAACATTTTCCCTAACTGTTGTACATTTATACTTTTAACCACCGTTTCCATTGAGTGAACTAAACACTTTTTTGTTTACCTTTATTCATAATGGAAATTAACTATAGAACCCATATTACAGCCATAACAACACATACAAAGACATTTCATGAATGCGAGGAATGTGGGGGCAATTATTTTTGTCTGGGAAGAATTGTTTCCAAGACATGTTTGTGTAAGTAAAGCCCCCAACTCCTATTAGCGGAGATGTAATTGTGTTCAATACTGAATGAATAGCAGTATTACCTCCCGGTGTCTTTGTTTATCACTTGTCAGAGGATGGTACAGTTCAGAGTCACTCCACCTAAGGACATGCAGTACTTCTATAGAACTCAATGTATATATCTTGCTAGCAAAATTAATCGAAAATGTAAACAGAATGGTTTGACAAATGGGGCAATGGTAGAGCATAAACACTGGCACTATGTTGGAACTGGAAACTGACTGGATTCTTCCGAATGAGAGCCTGTAAAACAAAATGTGATCTTATATTTTTTTTTCTCAAAGATGGCATGATTAATTAATATTGCGTTATTTGTATGATATGCAGAGTGTGACACCATTCTACAATGAGCACATTCTCAATCCACATACATTTATCACAAGGAGATGGGCTGCCATCTTGAGGTGTTACGCTGCCTTCCTATGTGGTGTGATGTAGAATTCAGCGGTTGTCTTAAATGTTTGTCTGATGCTTCCACGCCCTTGGAACTTGTTGAGAAATGCATAGCTAATTGGCTGCAAGCAGTCTAGTTTTTAAAAGTGTATTGATGTAAGATTGAACTGCCTAAAATGCGGTTGCCATAGTCGGTGTGGTCACAGGTCAGCATGTGGGGAAAAACAGAGCTCTGGGATTATTGAGGAAGTAATTACTAATTGGATGGCCATTCAAATGGATTACACCTAGGTAGTCATTGGTGGGCTATTCCCACTTCACACTATGACAGGAGGGCGCATATGTTTGTGCTGATAGTGCATGGACCAAGGACCAACGAAGAGACATTGAGGGCTTTTTCTATTTTAGTGTTATACTGCCACCTGCAGTGTTTCTTTGGAATGGGTAGAATCTAAATGTGCGGGATTTCCTGCCACCTGCAGGTATGAACTTAGCTCAGGATTTCTGTTTACATTCTCCCCATTCCTTCCTTAATTGCAAGACAGTGTCAATCATTTGCCTGTTTCTGAATGGTGAACACATTGTGCTGCTCAGCTAAAACAGGCTTTGGGCCATTAATTGTCTAGTTAACAGGTTTGTTATTTCTTGAAAGAGGATGTTTTAATGCACTGTGATGAGAAGGGTTCATCAATTTTGTTTCTTTTTGTTTCCCATCATGTCCTTGTGACCACAGCAAAAATCTATAGCCCGGAAAAAGTGTGCAGCCTGCAAGATAGTTGTTCACACAATCTGCATAGAGCAGCTAGAAAAGGTACGTTTCTGGACATTTTCTCAATGTTTAATTCATTCTATTGAAATGTGAAGGCACGTCATAACAGCAGGATTTTCTTTTATTGATCATCACCAAAGCTGTGCTTTCTGTGTTTTGACAGGGATGTTTCTTAAGAACACTTACATAAAAAATATTCAAATGACATTGAACAGACAAACAAAACATGACAAGTTGTTGTCTCTCAAGGAGACACAGTTTCTATCGGATATGATGTGATTCAAAAGGTAGCCATGCCAACCTAACCCGCCCTGCTCCTCTCCAGTTATGGGACAGCGAGGCAATGCTCCATGAAGACAGCCTGGAAATGAAAGACTCGGACTTTAGAGTGAGAAGATCTCTCTCAGAATATTGGCGGATATAACTAGTGCTAGATCATAACTCTTCCTCTTATTACCCACCCTCAGTTGCTGCACTCTGATTGGGTCCCTCTCCGGTTAATCTGTGACTTTCTAAATTGGACTGATTCTTAATCAAACAGAGGAATACGCCTTGCTCATCTTTTCCGTGGGGATTTGGAGTTGATTTGTTGATTTCAATCTCTCCATTTACTTTTCTAACGTCTCATAAATGTGTTTATCTGAGGGTCTGTTTACATTGTTTCCAACAGTTTTTGGGACGTGTTATGGTGGAAGAGAAACCAGTGGTAGTGTTACTGGCATGGTGACACATATTACCCCACAGGCTTCCTGTTTCAGTATTTCTACCTCTAGGGTCAGGGATTGGCAACATCTTTAATCACTTCCCAGTGAATGTCAGGAAATCTATACATTTCACAACTCTTATTGGCAGCCTTTGTATAGATGAGCCAAAATGGTTATGTTTGTCATTCATCAGCTTAATTTTAAACTGCAAATATGAGAGATATCCAGCTATTAATAGTTAGCAAAAGCAAAGTAAAAAAGTATTGATAAGAGTAGAGTCTTTCTTCAAGACATTATAGTAGGTTGTTGGCATAAATACTGTACGTAAAATAAGAATTTGAAACCATACTTAACCAAATACAACTATTTAAGTGTTTGTATATACAAATGTCAAATAATTACGATAATTAATCGCCGTTAATCAGTCTTTTGTTGTTAATTGCAATTACTCACTACTAGAATGTGTTAAAATCTTGACATTAATACACACCCCAGTGTTATAAAGCAGTGCATTATTGTAACAACATATTTTGTTTTATTGTAATCTATGGACTGTGCTTGACTTGAAATTGAAAAAATGCAAGTTGCCAATGCCCCCAATATAGTTTAATATACATTCAATATCAGTCCATAACTTGCCACAGTAACTGGCTGCAAATAAACTGTAGCACATGTAAATCAAATTGGAAGGTTGCCTGGTCTGTGATCTCGTAGTTCTACCTATCTCCTACAATTCTTCTCGCTGATTAAGGCTACTTCATGAAACACAAACCAGAAAACCATCCATCAGAAAAGCTCATGTTTACTGTCTCTCGTGCCTAAAACCCATTCTAACCACATTTCAGCCTTAACATCAAAAGTACAATACCATGACAAGCTTAGGTGTGATTTAGCGGGTAAAATGTCAGCACACCCTGCCGCTCTCCTGATGTGTATTATACAGTTGTGTAACATGGCAGGTATTGCACTTGTTGCCTTAATCAAGAGAACAAAACGAGGTGTGTCTTATTGAACCATAGCTATGTCTTTAACATAATGCATCGCTTTTTCAACAGAAAGGTGTTTATCAAGGGTAAAATGTTAACACATTCTAATATTGCGATTAACTACCGAAGATATGTCAAATCATTATTTTAATCATTTGCCAATACGTATATAAATATATTATTTTAATTCTCTACAATCATAAAAGTTGCCAGCCCCTGCTTTAGCAAAACGCTGAAAATATAATCCTGTTCATTTTAACATTCAATCTCTCCTGGTTTCCCTTTTATATGGCTAATAGTATGGTGCAGGGATTTATCTAACATGCCGGAAACCAGACAATAACAAAATAAAGCATTGTACTAAAATGTTTCTTCACCTGTCTCTACTACCATAGATAAACTTCAGGTGTAAACCGTCCTTCAGGGAATCGGGCTCTAGAAATATACGAGAGGTAAGCGCTAACACCCTTGTTGTTTAATTACAATAACCGGTGTACTTTTACTTTCACGGTGCTCCAACCTTTTCCCCATCATGTATTAATCCACCTCTTCCTTTTTCCCCAAATGATTCTGTGTCTGTGTCCTCTGTAAACCCTTCATCACTTGCCCCCTGCTTCCATTATGGCCTTTCAACCTTTTCTCTCGTGGCGCCTTGACTTGGTTAGCCAGTCCTCAAAAGACGAGGCGCTCTAAAGCGCCTCAGGTGGATGGCTAACTGCAAGGCCACCTGTTCCCCGACCAAGTCCCAGGTACCGGCCCAAACGTGGGCAGCTGAGCTACGATGTATTGCCTGGTTTATGCAACATTTGGGATCTGATGGGACAAAGAAACAATTAAGGGCCAAAGATTAGAATTGGGCTGCCTGTGTTAAAGCAGTGTACCCGTAGAGATTCAGCTTTGGTTAGCGTACCCGTAGAGAGTTAGCTTTGGTTAGTGTACCCGTAGAGAGTTAGCTTTGGTTAGTGTACCCGTAGAGATTCAGCTTTGGTTAGCGTACCCGTAGAGAGTTAGCTTTGGTTAGTGTACCCGTAGAGAGTTAGCTTTGGTTAGTGTACCCGTAGAGAGTTAGCTTTGGTTGTAATTCCCACATTATATCACACCTCATTATTATCATGCCCAGAACTGGATTAATTATGTAGGTCCATGATTAAGGTGTCCAAACCTCTCATTTGTACTGTTGAACAACCCAGCAAAAGTTTCTGTTGATATCATTCACCTGCTGCCTGTGATTGAGGTCACTAAAGTATGTGTGTATGGACAACTTTTTTCCTAGCCCACCATAGTTCGTCACCACTGGGTCCATCGGAGGCGCCAGGACGGGAAGTGTCGTCAGTGCGGAAAGGTGAAAATGTTTACGGTGCCAATTACCGGATTTATTACCCTGTATTTCAAACTGAAAAATACTCAAAATCAAGTTATTCTGTCAGTTAACCTACTTGCTTCTACATCCCTTTACTGCAGGGTTTCCAGCAGAAGTTCGCCTTTCACAGTAAAGAGATTGTGGCCATCAGCTGTTCCTGGTGCAAACAGGCAGTAAGTTGTGAGCTAGACTGTACATCTTGTCAGGGGGAGGACGCTGCTGACATTTGTAACGCTGCAGTGCGTTTTTAACCACAGATGATAATTTGCTGTCTGCTCATGCCAGACATTAAGTATGATGATTCATATGAACACGCTTCCAATGGATATTGATAAAAAATTCCATTTAAGTTGTCTGTTGCTTTCAAACCAATCCTTCCTAATTGCCCTGGGAGCAGTTAGGATTAAAGACAGATTTGTCTCCTTTTTGTCTTAGGGATTCAATCTTGCAACCATTTGGTTACTTGTCAGGTGCTTTAACTGCTAGGCTGCCCGTATATTAGACCAATATGTTGTGGATAATATCTGATGTGTTCAATTGCTGTTTTCACCCTCTGGAATGATGTAGAGTGCTTATTTATTAGTGTTATTTAAGACTAGTTCTGTATGTATTAGCTATATTCATCTCAGACTTTTGGGAGTGAATGTGTTAAGTGACTTCTGTTCTCTGTCTCCATCTTTTCTTCTCCCCTTTCTTCCTGCTACAGTATCACAACAAGGTCTCATGCTTTATGCTGCAGCAGATCGAAGAGGCCTGCTCTCTCGGGGCTCACGCCTCTGTCATTGTGCCGCCTACCTGGATCATCCGGGTCCGAAGACCTCAGGTAAAATCGGTGATTTCCTATAATCCCCTTAAGTATTTAAGCGCAAAACAGCATGTTTCTTTAAAATCAAGATGTGTACGTACACTAAATAGCCACAAGAGAGCAGCAGTCTGTCAGTTTGAGAAATAAGCCAAACTCACAGCCAGAATTACACACTGTTCATGGTACTTCCAATGATGTTCCTTCTGCGTGTCAATACACTTTGTCATTCTGTGTACTTTCAGTCCTCACTAAAGTCAAGTAAAAAGAAGAAACGGACCTCGTTTAAGCGCAAGTCCAGCAAAAAGGGAGTAGAGGTGGGTTTGAGTCATTACCTCTGTCCCCATGAATGGCCTCACCTGCTGTTTTTGTTTACCAAGAGCTGCACGTTGTTGCTACAACTCGTCTGTGCTCCACCTGTTTGTTACTGATTCATTGGTTTAGCATTTAAATAAAAACAAACTATTATATGTTTTGGTGAAATAGTCGGTGAAAGGCTAAATGTGTAACGGATGGCCCACTGTTATCGACGTGGAAGTTCTCTGTCCTTATCACATCAGTGCTGAGACAATCCTGACAGGGAGATAAGATGTGCCTGTCAATACATAATCCACGGCAGGACCCCGTAGTCAATAATGTGGCTTTTAATGCATTTACGTGATAAATGGAAGTACGGAAATAATTCTCTCTCCTGTCTGGCCTGCTTTGGTTAGCCAGCCCTCCAAAGACAAGGCGCGCTTAAGTGCTTCAGAGGGAGCCATCTCCAGGTACCACACCAACTCCAAAGATCTCCTTACCCCAAAGCCACATATTGATTCATCAGGCAATTTGACTCATTGTTTTACGGTGCCACATGAAGGGCAGGACGCTTCCGCACAGACCATTTCATTTTAGTGAGCCACTCAGGTATTATGTTAGGATTCTGATCATTCTGAAACTGCAGTTTATAACGACACATCAGTCAAAGCGGTTAGAGCCCATTTCCTTCTCTATCTCCGACTTCTGAACATCCGGCGGTCGTCTTCACCTTGAATAATGTGTTCTTTTTTGTTTACCTGCTCACTCTCTATCTCCCTCTTTCCCTCTCACTCCACTCCCACTGTCTCTATGTTCAGGAGGCACGCTGGAAGCCTTTCATAGTTAGACCTATTCCATCGCAGCTCATGAAGCCTCTGCTGGTGTTCGTCAACCCCAAGAGCGGGGGAAATCAGGTGAGACGTGCCCTCCGGGCCGTAGCTGTCAGTGCAGGCCCAATGAACCGAGTCTCAACACCAGTCGCAGGTGTAATCCTGACCGTCCTAAAAGGATGTCCATGAGATGAAATGCTGCCTACATCGCCTCTGGCATTTCAGTCCAGGGATCCCGTACTCCATTCACCCTGCTTGATCACTCCGTTATGCAGAAACGGCATTAAGCTAATTTAAAACATATTTGTCAAGATGATAATGAAGAAGCATTGTTAGTAATTATGCCAATTGTCATTTTCAGGGGGCCAAGATCATCCAATCTTTCATGTGGTATCTCAATCCGCGCCAGGTATTCGACCTGAGTCTGGGAGGGCCCAAGGAGGGGTACGTTATTCAGCATGGCAAGCAAACAACTTGGCACTAGTGCAGGCTTCCTCGCTCTTTTAAATGTTAAGCAACTCTTGCCCTAAATCCACCATAATTATACAAATGTTCTCACATTATTCTTTGAGCCTCAGTGTTCACTGAAGCAGAGCATATTCTTGTTAGATGTAATATATCTGGACCCGAAAGAAGGGGTTTTAATTCTTTTGAGTGTTCTTTTGATATATTTTTGTTACTCTTTTTTTTGCTATGAGGCCTTTTTTTCATGGGGGGGGGGTAGTGATCCTTTGGCTGTGCTGAGACGCCGCTAATTAAATGAGTGCAGGAGACCTTCATTAACGAGCCTCTGTGGACTGACTTTCAGACTGAACATAAAAGTTGATTTTGTCTCTGGCTCTGTCTCACCAAGGTTAGAAATGTACCGTAAGGTCCATAACCTGAGGATCCTGGCGTGCGGAGGGGATGGCACGGTGAGTCCAAAACATGCTCAACAACAGACGTCTTTTAGTGCCACACCAAAACGCCTAAACCATTTCTGCAGCGAACTTTGTTCTCTTTGAAATACCAGCCCATTAAATATTTTCGCCTGCTTTTGCCCTTAAATGCCCGTCCAAGCCCTGAACTTCTGATGGTTATTGAAGTGCTTTAACATTCGCGGGATGTTGTGGGTTTTGTTCCTTAGCTGTTAAATGGCCATCAAGAAATAAAATGTATATTGTCATGCGCGTCGGTGGTGAACACGGCTGCTGTTTGGTCCGTGTGTAGGTTGGCTGGATCCTGTCGGCTCTGGACGAGCTCCAGTTGAACCCCCAGCCTGCCGTTGCCATCCTGCCTCTGGGGACAGGCAATGACCTGGCCAGAACCCTCAACTGGGGCGGGGTGAGTATCTACAGAAAAACCAAACTGTTATCTCAATTGGAACATTTAATGTCATATTTGTGGTTTTGTTAGCATTAACTTAAGTATGCATATTTTGGTAGGAACGAAATGCTTTCCACATGCATTCTGTTTGATGACGATGTCCTTCTCTAGGGTTACACGGATGAGCCGGTGTCTAAGATCTTGTCTCATGTAGAAGACGGGAACATGGTCCAGCTGGACCGCTGGAATCTACTAGTGGAGCCCAACGTGGAGGCTGCTGCGGAAGAGAAAGATGATCAGCAGGCGGACAAGGTAAATGACCCCCAGCCACCCCCACCACTGTCCCCTTCAGCCCCCGGGCGGTCAACTGTCACTCCACATCGGGTTCTCAAGACAAGGACCCTCTGCAAACGACCATTTGGGCGAACGGGTGCCGCTGAGAGCCATGCTTGATCAACTTTGAACCTATCCCTTCTGACCTGTCACTTCATCTGTCAGATTTGAGTAATTACATCGTAAATCAGGTCTTGACTGTAATGACATTTCATTGAGGCCCAGTGAATTAACCTTTCTGCAATGTCACAAGGTAATTTCGTTGTTGTTAACAGGGACATGGCAGGTCAGAAACTTAAATGCCTCAGTGACATTAAGCCTACTCCTGGACTAGAAAATCAAGCGCAATAAAAATCTCAGTTGATCTTGATTTTTGTTATCAGGACGAATATAAATCTGTGTTCATAAAATTGTCTTTAAATGTTTCACTTGCTAAAAAGTTCAGAGACTTGAGAGAATTTATGAATTAATTTGAATTGGTTATTTGGGTGAGAATAGATGATTGCTATAATGACTGAGAAAAGTCTAGATTGTTTTGGTCAATGCCAAAGCTTTTTGGCTAATACTAAAGTCAGGCTCACGTTCCTGCTCTGATTTAATCTTGAAATGTGAATGTTTTGATGCGTGATTTCTGAGAACTATGCAATATTGAATCTTTTTCACAGCTTCCCCTCGATGTCTTCAACAACTACTTCAGCCTTGGCTTTGATGCACATGTGACACTCGAATTTCACGAGTCTCGAGGTTGGTCTGAAGTCTGTTCTATTTCTGATTAACCAATTACCCTTGAATACCCATGTGATGTCATCGATGAGAAGCAGATACACTGTCTGTACCAAAGCTCACATCAATGGCAACCAATTGTACTGTCTTGTGAGTATTACCTGCGTGTCAAATAACGGTGAAATCTTTCTAATATCATGCTTTTTCTTTGCTCGATGCTTAGAGGCCAACCCCGAGAAATTCAACAGCCGATTTCGGAACAAGATGTTCTATGCAGGAGTGGGTACACGTTTGTATTGTTAACCTATGCTTTGTCTCCTTTAACATCACGTTTGCCATCGACGTTGAGAGTAATTGTGGCGTTTGCTTTAGTTGAGTATTGATTCGTTTCCCACGTTAATAATCTACATGTTGGATTCTCCTGTGCCCCTTCTAAACAGACAGCCTTTTCAGACTTCCTCATGGGAAGCTCCAAAGACCTGGCCAAACACATCAAGGTTGTGGTGAGTTCAGCTCCAAAACGATCAATCAAATTCATTCCATAAAGCAATCTTTACCCCAGCAGTTGTCACAAAGTGCTTATACGGACACCCAGACATCACGTTGACTTTGGTTTGAGCACACGTTGTGTGACTAGTATTTAGGCAAAGATTTCAGCTTAAATTTATTAACAATATCCACACTTTTTATAGTCACGGTAGTTTTTTCAGAAACAGGCATTTACTTTAAGAGCCTGGGCTTCATTCTAAGCGTTGTGATCTCTACGACCTACTAAACGACACATTTCATTAGTCTGACAAATGTGTTCTTTTGAATTGTCAGTCAGCCGCCGTTTGTGGCCTGGGGAGGTTTAGCGGCTAGGGCTGCTGCCTTGAACAGGAGCGTGCTCTGCGTAGACGTGGGTTTGATTCCCTAACAAAGTGATTTCCCGTCTTTCTCGTCTCCCTCACCGCCCTCCACCCCCCTGGTGAGTCTGGGAACGTGCGAGGGGACGGGACTGCCTCGTGGTTAAATGTGTAATGAAAGAAGGTGGCGTCGTTTTGGCGGGGGCTCTCGTCAAAGGCCGCGTCAGAAGTCATCCAGGGAGGACCCCCGTGCTGACGCGCATGCTAACGCCTGTCTGTCCGTCATGTGTCTGTCTCCTGTCATCAGTGCGACGGTACCGACCTCACCTCAAAGGTTCAGGATCTGAAGCTGCAATGTCTGGTGTTCCTGAACATTCCAAGGTTAGCAGCTATTGTGCTGTATTCCTCAAAGGGGGAATGACAGGTTGACACATTCTTTTTTTTTTTTTTTAAATGTCACTTAAGTCGTCTACAATTTTCACCGAACTTTACTTGTGTGTGTGTAGATACTGCGCCGGCACGATGCCTTGGGGAAACCCCAGTGAGCACCACGACTTTGAGCCGCAGCGACACGACGACGGCTGCATCGAGGTCATCGGCTTCACCATGACCTCCTTGGTAATGGCCCCCAACCGCTCCGATGTGCCTGGGGGGGCGTCGCGGTTCAGTCGGCGCATCCGCTCTGTGGAGCTCGTCGACGGCTTCTGACCTATGCCTTGTCTCCCCGGTGCTGTAGGCCACGCTGCAGGTCGGAGGTCACGGCGAGCGGCTGAACCAGTGCAGGGAGGTGACGCTCACCACCTACAAGCCCATCCCCATGCAGGTGGACGGGGAGCCATGCAAGCTTGCCCCCTCAATCATTCGCATTTCCTTGCGGAACCAAGCCAATATGGTGCAGAAGGCCAAGAGAAGGACGTCTATACCTCTGCTCAACGAGTGAGTAATACCATCGGGCAAATGGCCGCCTCATTCTCCTCAACCCGCACAGTTCCAGCTGTTTGTGCGCCTCGTAATATTACTAAAATATTGCGTTACGTTTGCCCTGACACATGTGGATGTCAGCTCTCCCCTAGCTATGTTTTGCATTCACAACCCCGCCAATTCTGTGGACAACTGTTGTCACTTTGTGTTTGGGGAGATGGATGCTGTTTGAAAGGATTTCCCTATTAATTATAATTAATAAGTAGGTCCTTCGATTTGCTCTGTAGGTTTTTGCTGTGTGATTTAGGTGTCAAGCTGGTGTCGTAAACTTACTGGTCAGAGCTGGTGGAATTCAGTTGGGTTTCCAGAAGTTCCAACAAACAACATTCATAAAAGTTATCTGCAAATCATGAGTTTATAATTATATTTATCATCCTTAGTCTATATTAAGGATAGAAACAGAAGCTATATTATCAGAATAAATGGCTCTATTGATTTTCCTTTGAACTCCTGTTGTAGTTATTTTTCTTGCTCATTTCATACTCGGCTAGTTCAGCAGGGAGTCTCGCGACAATGTATTGACTTGCTGCCAGAGGGGGATAATAAATCCTCCATTTAAGGAATTGAAATGTCCAGGGAGGAGACAAATTCAAGGATGCCGTTTAAAGAAGCCAAGATTAAGTGGTAGCTCTCCAAACCTCGTTCCATTACTGCGTCCTTATACCTCTCTCGCTTCTGTATAAAAAAAAACACCAGGCGCTTGTAGACCAAGTTGAGATGATAAAATGCAAATGAGGGTAGAAATCAAACAAACAAGCCATCTGTGTTTACTCAAACAGTTATATTGTACGAGAATCGAACCCCACTGTTAGATCAAACTATTCTGCCAGTTTTCAAATGCAAGGAAATGAAAACAGATGCCATTTTCAATTGCAGGGTGTTTATTATGCAGGATCAGGATGCTTTGCTGTAGTCACAGTGTTGTTGTTTTTGGGGTCTTTCACACACGGCAAACCGGTCATGTCCACCACGGAACGCGACCGTTTTTCTCAACTACAGGCTTAATAATGACAAACAGAAGAAGGGACATTTCAGCTGTATTCTTGCCATGCAGGAAGTTATGTGGGTCAACACCCGTGAGGGCAAGCTTCCCGACCTGACGACCTCCTTCAACCATGCAGGCGCCTGAGAAAGTCGCTAAAGCATGACGAGACCAGGAAATCCCAGCTGACAAAGCTTTACCCCTCCCCAGGCCCATTAAAACAGCCTATGGATCTTCTCTCTAGTCATCCAGTGGCACAGTCGCGCCACGAACCTAGCCTGTGGTGGTCAGCATAGTGCTACGGTGCTCCTTAAATCTAAAAGGTTTTAGACGGCCTCGCTCAGTAGAGCAGCATTTTTGCAACGCCAGCAATTTGGGTGTAATTTCCTCAGGGGCTGATTACCAAAAATATATGCACATTTGTTACTACTAAACTACTAAAATGTTAAATGGAGTAAAAATGACTTTCCTTTGTGGTCTTCCTCAGCCAACAGCCCTTTCCGGAGAGGTTGAGGATCCGGGTGAACCGTATCAGCATGCATGATTATGAAGCGCTTCATTACGACAAGGAGAAACTCAAAGAGGCCTGTGAGTGTTCAACCTTTTGTCTAACATACCGAAACGTCATCCTTTTTCAGAGATGGCCAGGCTGCGCTAAGAGGATTACCGTGGTCTCTTGAGTAAAGCTATATGAAGTATTGTTTCTGGGAGACGACTGAGCGACGGAGCCAACTCCTGGCCCATACACATGTTACCTGGGCCGGTCAGCGAGCCGCGTTGCCTGAATATATACATGTGACGCACACCCATCGCTTTTCTCTAAACCTGACAAACTGTAAGTCTCCTCTGCACCGGTGTAGACTCTCTGTATGTGTCAGCCTGGCCCTCGGTGGCCCCTTAAGCGCTGCCTTCATCAATTAGCCTCGCAAATTAGACAAGGAGTAGGAAGTCCCTTTTGATTTATATGGCACTTAGCACGAAACCCACAGAAATGTTGTCTTCTCGTTTCTACCAGCGAGGGAAGAGCGGAAGTAGGGAGTCCGCCATTGGCTCTAGGTTTCTCCATCCACTCCAAAGCCCCCCCCCATCCCTGGCTGGGCTCTCCATTGCTGAGAGTTTATCATGCAGTATGAGCCTGGCGACTCTGGCTGGATATCAAGTGTCTGACTGGAAGGCGATAATGAGGTGGCTACTCATTACTGTGTCTAAATGAAGCCCACAGGGGCCTCAGAGGGCCTTTCAGTCTGCCGCTTCCTGTTTTACAGCTTCCTGGGACACCTGTGTGCCAGGCCAACACGGCAGTCACCTCCGCAATGCAGCCTGAGCCACCTCCCATTCTCAGTGCACTCAGTCACATCCGCAAACCCACTGTTACTGTTCCGGCCAGTGGAACAGGGTGTTAGTTATCCTCCCCTGCTTGCCCAAAGCGATGTGTGTGGCTCATGAACACACAGCCAACTCTTTCCCAATTAGATAGGAAAGCATGATGCAAGTGCAGAAAAAGGACTGATGTATCGTTTTTGGGAAAGTGTGTTATTTTAAATGAAATTGTGCATTTTAAAAGCCACGTCCTAAATTGGCCTTAAATGCGTTCCGACTAAACCTTAACTACTGTATGTTGCTGTGTTTTATCCATAATCTTGCTGAATTATTTACACATTACCAATCATCTAGAGAAGTAGACCTTAAATGAGCATAAGTGTATTCACTGTACAGTGCGTCTTCAGATGCTCATTATTAACCCCACTAGGACTTCTCATTACCGAAACAGCTAAAGCTCAAATTGGTTAAAAGTCTGATTTAATTTGATTATAATTGTGTGAAATCAATTGTTTGTTCCCAGTCTTACATTTAGCTCAGTCCTCAACTGAGAAGAAGATATGTGTGTACATAATGGTTCAGAAAACACTATACTGATGAAGCACAGTAGAAATCCAGTGCAGTTATTATTCAGTATTATTCTGTCCACTGTTACTAGCTCCAAGTTATGGTAAATCCAATTGTTTTAGTTTGGGGTCGTTTGGGTCTCAAATGACACAAATCCCATCTCCTCTCAATCAACATTTCTAAAGACATACATGTATATTAAAAAGCATAATCAAGGCATGCGATTTTTCATGAACCTTCGTATGATACTACTTGGCATAATATGTACTAAAAGGTTTTTATTCACCACTAGATGTCAGAGCCTGCAACTGAAAGAAAATACGTCATGCTTTTAAATGTGAAGTACAATTGAACTGATTCTAAAAATAGATTGTATGTACTGTAATAGCAATGAATGTCTATAGTAAACCGACACACAGCTTATTTATTTGTGCTTGGTGATCCTTGCTCACAAACTACACAATTCTATAGGCGTACGAATACATGCATGCAAACAATCATTTTGCGTCATTTTTGTTGTTTACCACATCCTTTAAACATGGATGCAAATTATTACATTGGATTGCATATAAATGATCACAAATACGTTTATGTAAGATTTGTTGTTTCTGAGCTTTTTATAACATGCGTTTGACATACACTATATGGAAAAAAGTATTGGGCCGCACCTCTCAGTCATTGAATTCAGGTGTTTCATTCAGTCCCATTGCCTCAGATTTATCAAACCAAGCACCTAGCCATGCAGTCTGCCATTACAAACCTTTTTGAAAGAATGGGTTGTTTTAAAGTGCTTACTGAATTCAAGTCAGTTTGTGAAATTTCTTCCCTCCTAGATATTCCACGATCAACTGTACATGGTATTTCCAAGTGGGAGAGTTTATTAATCACTGCAACTCAGTTACAAGGTGACAGACCACGTAAAGTTACAGAGCGGGTCACCAAGTGCTGAGCCACATAGTGTGTAAAAGTTGCCAACACTCTGCTGACTCAATAACTGCAGAGTTCCAAACCTCCACTGGCATTAACATCAGCACTAAAACTGTGCGCCGGGAGCTTCATGGCGTGGGTTTCCTTGTTCGAGGAGCTGTATGCAAGCCTCACATCACCAAGCACAATGCCAAGCATCTGATGGAGTGGTGTAAATCACAGCGCCAGTTTTAAAATATGTTTGTTGTTACTCATCACAAAAAGAGTAACAACAAAGCAACATAAAAATCGGTGAATGATCCCTTTAACCCAATCGTCTTGGCTCTGATCCCAAAATATAGGATGCACTTACTAGTTACGCAGGTGTCGCAGTTGCCTGACACCTATGAAGAGATGAGACATCTGCACTGTTGCAGAGAGGACAGCAGAAGAGAAAAAGAAAAGGGGGATAGAAAAGAGAAAGAAGCTGAATTGAATTACAGACGGACTGTTCCCAGGTTGCTAGGCAACAGCACATTCCTCAGTGGAGAATTCTCCCTGCTTTTCTCTGTCTACGCCTGGGAAACTTGCTGCTCCTCAGAGAGACTCTTTTATTTAATTTTTTTTTTATTCACAAATCCCGGATCTGATAGTCCACTAGTCTTCAATCGTATTTTGACTGCAAAGCCTCAAAAGATGTCCTGTGAATGGCCCGGACATTCATTATCACGTAATGGTTTTTAAATGCACTCACTGACAACACATTCTAACTGCTCTATCACCTGCTGCCCAGCCCAGTACTTTAGTTTAGGCCTAATTGTCTGTCTCTTGCACAAATCAGTGGGTTTGGGAGCCAATGACAAACAGCCACAGATGCATTTTATTTTACACTGAGGCCGTTTCTTCTCCCGCTGTTGCCATTTTATCTTCATACACGTCAGCTCCTTTAACAACTGTGTAAATGCCGATGGGGTTCCAAAGGTGTGTCGGACATTACATTACATTACGAAACGCAAAGCATCCAGCAAATCTAAATAGAATTCCTGTCCGTTCATCAACAAAGGGAGCTTTCCCTTTCCTGGATTGGAGCTAATTGCTGACAGTTAGCTGGTGTCTTTAAGCTACCTGTGTACCGAGCATTAGAATGTAGGTCATGGTGATTTGCTTTTTTACTTGCCTTGATCCCTGGGAGCCCCGGGCCGTGTTTAACAGCATGTTTTTGTCTCTTCCTCCCTACAGCTATCCCACTGGGGCTCATCGTTGTCCCGGGAGATAGTGACCTGGAAACATGCCGCTCCCACATTGAGAGGCTTCAGGAGGTGAGAAATAAAGAAGGTGGGGGGGGGCGGGTTAACGAAGGGGTTAGAGCTCTGCTTTAGCCATGAAGGACATGAGCGCCAGAGAGTGTATAATGACCAAGGGGCTGGGAGGTAGCTAACCCAGGGGAACGTAGATTTCTCTGAGGAATGATAGTGGTTGAGCTTTTACTACGGTAGGATTGGAATATAACTACGTGGTGTTTGCGAAGAGACACAAGGAGAGGGGTTTGAATGGGGGGGAGGGGGTTGATATGTGAAGGCTCATCTCCAATGACAAGCCTCAACCCGATTTTGGGATGGAAAATAATTGCATTTGTGCTTTTTGTGAATGGGGGGAGACTGGGACCCTGTCAAAAATGACATCCTTACCCCTTTCCTGGCCCCTCCTCCCTTTTGGTGAAAAAACCCATTGAAATAAATAGTGCATGAAATTTGCTGGCGATTAGCAGCACCGTTACTCTCCTCCTCCTTACTTTTAACTGCAACGCCTCATCGGCTGCCCCTCAATTGGAGTTCTCAAACAACGTGTTGTTTTGTTGCTGTTTTATACTCACCAGACCTAAATGATATTTTGGTTTAGTCTGCCACTATTAGAGACGTAAACACTAAACTTCTGTTGCCGAATGGTTATTGCTTCTGTAATTCATGTAATCCTCTACTTTCAGGTTTTCTCAAACACGTATAATCGGCCAATAATAACACTGCATTTTTGGTACGTGGGACTCACAGCCCACAACAAGACTGCATAAATTGTGGGGGGAAAATTGCATCCACTCCGTTCAACCCATTTTCTGCAATCCCACACCGTTCATTATAGTAATTTTAAGACAAGATGCTTATTTTCTTATCCGCATGCGGTGGTTTACTTTGGGCGGGGGCATTGGACAGGCAGGAGGCTTCGGTGTGGGGGATTAAAGTGCTTTTGGGGCTGTTCCACAGGATTTCATCTCCGTTCACCCTTCCTTCAAACGACTGGTTCTTCAGGTTGGTGAAACAAGACTAGTCATGGTGGCATGGAAGGGAACAAGTCTGAAAACGAAACATTCCCAAACCACAGATTCTCCATCCAACTGGTTCCCAGAGGAAGGGATGGTAGTCAAAATCAAGCCCAATATCTGTTGAATCGATTTTATATCTTAACTCTTATAACTATTATTATTTAGGGGAATCATTTATTTGAGTTAGTATTATGTTGGCCTGAAGACTGAAGAAAAACATAAAAAGCTGCAATGCTCAGTGTTAAGGAGTCAGCAGCTCCAATCATTTTAGTTCCATATGGTGTTTGTTTGAAAGGGTGTTTAATCAACTCTTGCGTTGAATCCCTTTGCCTCCAAGAAAATAGAGAAACAAAATCTACTGCTTGTATTTGGTAGCTCCTCGTTGGCTTGGAAATCAAATAAGCTGTGCAGTCAGTCAAGCCCGGGTGCTTTTAGAAAGTGTTTTCACCACAAGCTCTCCGTTGCATAACCGGAGAGCAAGAAGTGCTGATAGATGCTGAGACTGTCTCTAGTGATAACTGCACACTTCGCCCAGCTAACTCTGGCACTTACTTCCATCCCCATCCGTCGCTCCTGTGTGACATTGATTACCCAGACCAACTCCATTATGGGAATGGCTGAATAAAACATAAGACCCCTTTTCCCTCCTGTCTTCGGTAGTGGCCCGGCGAATCAACGCAAATGTGTCCCTGTGGGAAGCGTTTTTATCCTTGTTCCTCCGTGCCCCCAAGCATGATTTAGATAGATGTGTTTGTGCTGTGTGTGTTTTGCGCGCTCGTGCTTTCTTGTCTGCATGAGCGAGAGACGTCCAATCGGATAAAGGGTTGTCTGTGATTTTTGTCTGCAGCTCAGGTTAAAGCCTGCTGCTTACTAGAGTGGGCTAGCAGTTAGCAGACTGGTTGATACTGTCTTGTTTGGGGGATTGCATGTGATGTGTGCTCGATGTGAGACCAAGCCAGGCCGGGTGGTACTTACATTGGCTTACCACTTAGTTTACGTGGCTGTTATGGTGTGGGTGTGTTTTTGTCTTGTGGGTGGTATCAAGTGTGTGTGCTGTAAGCTAAGCATGATCTTTTAGCATTGTGTCTCCGTGCGTATTGGCAATCATTTCCAGTCCCCTTTGGAAGGTAGATGGACTGGTAAAGTTTAGGAATAACTCTGACCCCAGTTTTGATCTATAACCTGAGCCTGGTGTTTTCCGGCTGACAACATGGGGTCAGAAGGAATTCATGGGCCGGCAGGTCTTTTTTGGTTTAAAAATGTATTATAAAAACACATTTTTTTTCTGCAGCTTGCCTTGTTGTCCTCTAAACATGGCCTAGTTGTCCTCTAAACATGGCCTAGTTGTCCTCTAAACATTGCCTAGTTGTCCTCTAAACATGGCCTAGTTGTCCTCTAAACATTGCCTAGTTGTCCTCTAAACATGGCCTAGTTGTCCTCTAAACATGGCCTAGTTGTCCTCTAAACATTGCCTGGTTTTCCTCTAAACATTGCCTGGTTTTCCTCTAAACATTGCCTAGTTGTCCTCTAAACATTGCCTAGTTGTCCTCTAAACATTGCCTGGTTTCCCTCTAAACATTGCCTAGTTGTCCTCTAAACATTGCCTAGTTGTCCTCTAAACATTGCCTGGTTTTCCTCTAAACTTTGCCTGGTTTTCCTCTAAACATTGCCTGGTTTTCCTCTAAACATTGCCTGGTTTTCCTCTAAACATTGCCTTTTCTTCAAGATCAAGCTCTGAAGAGGATGTGTCTTATATAATTGCATGAAGTCACTGGGCTATGGTATCTTTGTGAAAGCTTGGATTATGTACAGTTCAGCCAATGCACAAAACAACGACCAAAGAAGGTATTGTAACCATTGTGTGACTGAGATTCACATGGGGGAGACACCTGTCCTTCTAATTTGATGCAACTATTTATATGAAAGGGTAGAGGAGGGGTTTATATCACCTTTCTGTGATCTGGCAGCACAGAAAAGTACTTTTCATGTTTAAAGGCCTATGTCCGAACTCAAGACTCCAGACCTTTAAATCTTTCCCTACGTCCAACAGAAACGTTTTTTGCTTTTATTATTCAAGTCCTTTTTTTCTCCAATGGATCAGTAAGTTGTACCGAACAGAGTCTAGGCCTTTCAGTCCATTTTGTTTTTAGTGTATAGAACTGGCTGTTGTGGAACTAATCTCATTGGTCCCTCCTCTTTCTCAGGAGGATGATGGGGCTAAATCCAAGACCCTTTCCTCGCAGAAGCTTTCACCAAAGTGGTGCTTCTTGGACTGTAAGTACCACTTCTTCTTCTAAGGAGCGCCACTATTCATCCCCACCACTTTCTCTGGTGCAGTCTCTTGAAACGCTGAACTGAGCGCTTCACACAATCTGCCCACTTCAAGTGGAAACCTTTGTCTCTTGGTTTATTCATCAGAGAATCTCATGTTTTGTCTAGGTGGAGTTGATATTATGAACTGTAATTCCATCAGTGCATTCATTCTGCAGAATAAGGTTGTAGTGTAAAGTGACATTCTAAGGAAATATACACAGCATCAATTATTTAAGTGACTGTACAGTGAAAAGGTGACATAACTGTATGCTGGATTAATCTCATACTGTCTTTGGAGAATAAATATAATAGTAATCAATGTTTGAAATTGAATAACATTATCAAATTATTTTAATAATTTATTCCTCGGGTTGTCCTTTGGCTCTTAAATGTTTCTAATAGTTGGAACATCAGGAAACACATTGTAACGACAACACAGCCTTAATTGGCTTATAGAATGGTCTACAGAGCAACCCTCTCCCTGATGAATATTTAATTGGTCTTTTAAAGTCCAATAGAATTGTAACTCGACGATTTGGCTCAAACTTCAGCGTGACCTGATTTTTCTAACAGCTCTTACAAGAGAGGACATTAACATTGATTATTAGTTTGATCACAGAAATGATCACAACTTTGCTATCCCTTTGAACTACACAAATTGTTTTATTGACTCTCCCAATAGGGCAGGGGTTCTTAACATAACATTTCCTCTATGTTGTACCAATCTGAACAATACATACTTTCTTTATGATTTTGGGCCTAAACAAGCTGTACAATATGGCTCAACCAGCTTTACATAGTTTTTGGCCTTGTGATTGCCCAGAAATCTGCTTGGGTAGTATGTGGTTCTCTCTTCAGGTGGAAATAAATTGCACTGGTGGGCTTAGGGCCCCAGTATTTATAATATTTAAGAGTTATAGAAGTTACTCCAAGTTTACTCAGCACTGAATTTATATGTAATGTTCTGGAAAATACGTACATTTCAAAGTATCAATGTGTGCAACGTTTTTGGGGAATAATAGTCATTTTCTATTCCTTTGAGGCATAAGCATTTAGGAAATAACACATTACCCAGGAAAAAAAAAAAAACATTGTTACATTGTTTCCATTCATACTGTTATGCTCATCTTTGCGGAACAAAACATCAATTATAGAAAAGACATTTCCAAACTCCCACCACGATGTGTATCGTCATTGGTTTCCTCGTGAAGGAGGATGTCATCCTCCTGAGAGGGATGAGCTAGCAAATTACCAGTATATTTAGCAAGGTAAATGTCTGTTACACCCAACTCATTCCAACTTAATAAAAACTAAGAAAAAGCATGCCTACTTGTTATTTTGTTTGGAAGGTAAACTATTTCTCTAATATTGTACGTTTTGGGCAGTTTTTTATGTTAAAAAAAGGTTTATAGAGACATTTGTTTTGTTTGTTATTTAAAAGAATTAGAGATAGGGACAGCAACCTGCAGAACATAATTTTAAGCAAATTACATTTTATTTTCAGGACCTCAACTGTGCTGTTTGTCTGTGTGAAATGGGATCTGCCAGTTCAATTAAACCTGGATTCACATGAAGCCCTTGTGCCAAATGTAGATCAACAGCTCCGGTGCGAAGAAATATGACGGAACCCCTTGGGGATCAGGGTGTAAAAAAAGCCAGGCTAATCCATTCCTTTTTTATCTATTGCCCCAAATGTTTTATTCCTTCCCTTATTTTTTTTAATTTCCTCAAATGTTTTTCCATTCTCTCAGAATGGGGGTCACTTAGAAATGTCCTCATTTTTGAATGAAAAGCAAATCTTTTATCTATTTAAAATAACAAACTTGATCAGAACTACAGTGTTGATATTGTCATTGTTGTAAATGACTATTGTAGTTGGAAACTGAAAATTGTTTTATGGAATATTAACATAGGCGTTCACACTGCTCAAAAAAAGAATGGCAGATCCAGACGTGCCATCGCAAGAAGGTTGTCTGTGTCTCCCAAGATAGTCTGAAGAACATGGGGGAAGATACCATGAGATGGGCCGTTACACAAGGAGAGCTGGACAGGGTCGTAGAAGGGCATCAACCCTGCAGCTGGACCGGTATCTGCTCCTTTGTGCGAGTTCTTTACATATGAGAGCAGGTTCACGCTAAGTGCAGATGTGAAGAGTATTGACACCGTGGTAATCATTATGCTGCCTGCTACATCATCCAGCATGCCCAGTTTGGGGGTGGCTCAGGGATGTTCTGGGGAAGCTTATCCTTGGAGGGTTACATATACCTCCTAATGTTCCCCAAAGGTACTTTGAATGTGGTTAGGTACAGGGATGAAATCCTCAGACCCATGGCCCAATCTTAAACTGGAGTGGGCCCTGGGTTCCTCCTGGTGCAGGACAATACCAGTGGCCAGAGTGTTATGGGAGTTTTTGGATGACGAAGGCATTGATGCCATTGACTGGCCCTCACGTTCCCCAGACTTGAATCCTTATCGAGAACCTCTGGGATGTTATGTATTGGTGCATTCGACTCCAACTCCTGGAAATGTGTTTGCCACTTCAACCAACCTTCTCACTTTGCATGGGTGAAAATACACATGCATCCTCTTCCGGGCAGGTTCATCACAGCTTCAGTTGTATTATATTTCTTAATTACTTCCATGGAGATGGGTACCCTATATGGGCAAAGTAATGGGACATCTACACCTACAGAAGATTGTATGACATCCCATTTAAAATCCATAGCAATTAATATTGATTTGGTCCCCCCGCTATAACAGCTTCCACTCCTCTGGGAAGGCTTTCTACAAGATTTTGAGAGAGTGTGTCTGTTTGAGATTTTTCCCATTCTTCCAGAAGTGCATTGGTGAGGAGAGACACTGATTGGACGAGAAGGCCTGGCTCACAATCTCCCATGTAGTTCATCACAAAAGTGTTGCTTTCAGGGCTCTCTGCGGGCCAGTCAGGTTATTCCACACCAAACGCATCCAACCATGTCTTTATGGATCTTGCTTTGTGCACTGTGACTGTTTTGCTGGAAAGGGGCCTTCCCAAAACTGTTCCCGCAAAGTTGGAAGCATAGAATTTAGCAAAATGTCTTGGTAAGCTGAGGCCTTACCATTTCCCTTCAGTGGAACTAAGAGGCCTAGGCCAACCCCAGAGAAACAACCCCATAGCATTATCCTTCCTCCACCAAACATTACAGTTTGCTCTACGCGGTCAGGCAGGAAACGTTCTCCTGGCATTCACCAAACTCCGATTTCAGATAAAGAAGCAAATTCCTGTCTCCACTGAACACATTTCCACTGCTGATGGTCCTCCAACTTTTCATAATAAACAGTTACCAACCCAATTAGAACCGTAAAAAGTGATGTCATGTCAATCCTGAATGCCGATTGACTTCTAGCATAATAGATGGTATATGAGAATCTACATCTGGTATGACATGACATCACTTTTTACTACTCTTATTGCTTTGTTAACCGGTTTATAAGAGCAAAATGGCATCTTGGGTTTTTGTATATTGCCAATATACCCCGGCTGTATCCTGGCACTCTGTGCGGCATGTCTTATTCGTGGTAATTTGGCAATATACCACATCCACTTGTGCTGCATTGCTTACACATGCCATTGCAATCAGCCAATCCGCATTCAGGATTTAGGCACCTAAGTGGTTGTGCCTTTGAACGGCTCTTAACTGTGTAATATTGCCCGTATGCCACATCTTCTTGTGCCTTATTGCTTCAATATCTATTTTTTTTTTTAATTGATTTTATCTGTTAAATTAATCCACTTACTAACTAATGATCACTGGTAGAGAAAGGAAGGTGTTTAAGTATCCAGACAAATTTTCTTTAGCTTTTTAAAGCTTGATTTGTCCTTTAACTGCTCACTTGAAATCAGGAAAGATTAGCTTCTATTCTCTGGTAATAAAGCAGTCCAGGAAGGCTCTCCCAATAAAAAAAAATTCTCTCTGTTAAAAAAAACATAATACTGATTCTTGATTAGAATCATCATAAATTCTAGCTGCATACGGATTTGACTGATTATTTAATTGTTAATTAACAAGGTATAATCATGTCAGAACAAAAAAGCATTCCCAGACAACGTATTCATGTTAAACCACTAAACATGCAGTACTTAGACCTGCCCTTAAGGCTTTTAACAAACTAAAGATCTGAGCAGACTTGTCAGTAGGATTTAGGATACAGTTTATTCAAACACCAGAGTTTAGATTATTGTGTCAGTGAAACTGGTAGAGAGTCAAGGAGCAGCGTCTGTGGAGGACAGAGGGGTCTGTTCTTGCTTTGGCATCTCTGACAAAGAGGAAGGAAGATGCCAGGCACATCTACTTAATTCCAACGCACACCTCCTTTGAGTCTTTTCCCACTGGAGCAGAGAAGAACTCCTTTTCCTTCCCTCAGACGGAATGCCAGCTTGAAGCTTAATTACTGGTACACTCCTACTGAACATGGCTGGTGGTTGGATGGCTTGGGGAACGGAGTTAGTTTAGTGGGATTTTTGCTGACTGGAAATTACCATCTGTAGAAAGTATTTGATCACTAGACCACATCCATGCACAGTGTTCTTTTCTCTCATCTCCTGCTCAGTTTCGTCTCTACAATGTAGTCCCATCCGTACTCACCAGTTGGAAAGGGTGTTTTTATTTGCCTTTGAAGAGAAAAGACAGTTCTTAAGAGGATGATGTCCTATCTTGTGCAGATCGGTTTGTACCTACAGTATTTATCAGGCAACAGACCAATGTGTCCCACTCCAGCTCCCTTCAACTGAAGGCTTTTGTAAAGTCAATAGGTTTATGGTTTGCTGTATGGTCGGTCCTAATGAGGTCTGGTACATCATTGTGATTCTGTGTTGTCTACTGTACCAACGGCAGCAGAACCTTTTGACCCTTCTTGTAATGTCCCAATGTAACCGGGCAATTATGTGGCCCTCTGTTCCTTGTACGTTTATTATAGGTTGTATGTTTCATACGTTTCCCCTGTTTATGTGGCAAAGACACAGGGGCTTCAGAGTGGATCTAATCAGGTCACTGCTTTGAATAAGCCTTTTATCATTTCTACCATTAGTCTGCTTATTTAGAACACTGTCCGCCTGGTTGTGCGTCCGCCTGGTTGTGCGTCCGCCTGGTTGTGCGTCCGCCTGGTTGTGCGTCCGCCTGGTTGTGCGTCCGCCTGGTTCTGCGTCCGCCTGGTTCTGCGTCCGCCTGGTGGTGTGTCTGGATGTCTTGTTTTGCTATACTTGTTATACTGGGGACCAAATGTCACATTAAATATAAAGTAAAAAAGAAAAAGTACAAATGTTATATGTTATTTTAAGTTGTGCGTATGTTGGACTAAATGAATTTAGTGATAATTAGGTTAATTTATGCAAATAAATTTATAAATAACTTCATGAATCAATTCATCCTTTGCATTTTTGTTTTACTTCTAGCCACAACTGCAGATCGATTTTACCGTATTGATCGTGCTCAGGTGAGTTTTGCTTTGCCAATATACATTATAATATAACATTGAGCATTGAAACCTTGATGTAAAGTAAATAAACTAGGCTACTTTAATCAAGGGAAGTAACAAGTTCAACAGCCATTACATAAGCAGTGATGGTTGAGGACTTTATTTCAGGAACACCTGAACTACGTGACAGAGATATCCCAAGACGAGCTGTTCATCCTGGACCCAGAACTTATCGTCACGGAGACAGTTAGCACCTCACCAGGCATGCCTGATCTGGTGGATTCTTCTGGAGAATTCCCGGGGGGATCTCGCAAGTTTGCCTACCCATCATCCCCTTCTTCTCCCCACTCACCGGGTCCCAGGTAAAAGAAACAGCAGCAGTACCTTGCTTCTGATGGGGATTTCAGTTGGAAATCATTTTAGTGAAAATAAAGTAAGTAAGTAAAGTAAAGGGCAGCTCCATTCAAGCTTTATGGCAGTTTTAACACTGACTACATATCAGGGCTTTACCTTTGAGCTAGTCTGTATTAAAGTGTTTTCCAGCTGTGCTGTTTTGACAGGTTGAAAAAGTATGGTAATACTCTGACTCGAGTTGCCCAGGTCCTGGGACACTCTCATAAAAAGCATCGTAAACCGTGTGCTGAATCTTTGTTTGGACAAGCATGCTCAAACACTGTAAAACTGTGTGTCGCTGACGGTGCCCCGCTGAGATGGCAGGGAGGAATGCAGAGGCCATGTTCGCTAATAAACCGCCGCAATCATCTATAAATCGTTTACTCTTCAACCACAGGACTGTTCCATTATTCACTTCATGCTGGAGAAAAAGGGCTGTCCTCACCTGAATTCATGGAGTGACTTTAGAAATGCTGTACCCCGTAACGTATGACAATGTTGCCATGGGAAAACATTGAAATACCGTTAACGTAAGCCTTTTACTTCATACTGCACCAACCTAACAAAAGAGATAAGCCAGACTATTGTCTGTGCAGGGCTGCAAAATCCAAAGTGTTCGGTCCTATCCCAACAACCCCGGAAAATGCGTGCAGCCTCAATGCCCCATTGTGTTCATCTGTTTTGAAGCAGAAGGTTTTGTATGCCAGGTGTGGATAGTTTTTTCCACAAGAAATCTTTGGCTCATTTCGTGGCCTTTTGTGAATGACTCAAGTCATCAAGTAATGACTCACACAGTTGGAGTCAACCAAGTTATTAAAGTAATACCCTTGAGCGCTTGAATTTCCATCCTATTAAATCGTGTTCATGTATTTTACAATTGAACATGAGAAGACACAAAATGCCGTGGCTTAACTTAAGTTGCGGTACAGATAAGCCGCCTTTATGTGCATTATTCACCAAACATTTTCCGATAAATTTTCAACTTAGAGTAGAAGCTGTCAGTCACATAAAACCGTAATGTCTCCCTTTGAGACTGGAAGTAACTGTGCGTTTTTGTCGTCTCTGTTGGTGATTACATTGTTCTCAGTTCTGTTTGACTGTTCACTTTAGTGGAAGTCTATTTTCCTCTATGCTCTGGGCCCTATACCGTCCATTCTAGGAGATCGACGGGAGTTGGTTGAATAGAAGGTGCCACACAGGTTCATATAGTTCAGACTTGATGGGCAGATCCTAATTCCGATCCACACAAACCCCCTACTCCAAAATAAACACACTGGGGCTACCTCTGGGGGAGTGAGGCTCTGTGGTGTCTATCTGTGTCTCTGCCTTTCTCTCAATTTTTAATTATTTCTGTCTCCTGATTCCTCTGTTGCTGTCTCTCTCTTTTTGTGGCCTCCTGGCACGTCTTGCACAGAGAGTTGATCTTTTGAAGCTTTCATAGCGAATGCCTGTTATTTCTCCCATGCTCTCTCATGCTGCTGGCCAAAGCTTGAAATAGAATTCTTAATAAAAGGCTATTTTGCATCCCTGTAGTCTGGAAAGACGAGCTGTGTTTGTTGTGGTAGGACGGCCAGTTGGGGGGGGGGTGTGGGGAGTACTGGGTCCAGTGGTCCGGGGTCTTTTCAAGGTCCTGGCATATGATTGGTAGGGCACTTGAAACAGAAACACCTGCACAACAATGTTAGGGCGTAGCAATCTGTCATAGACTATTGCCATCTTAGTCTCTTGGAGATTCTTCATATCGTCGAAGGCAATAGTTGTAGACTAAGAGCACCGAATAACTAACGAATACAGAGTTTGTATACTGGCATAAACAAACCTTTTATTTTTTTTATTTTTGAAACTAATCATTTGGCTTCACTCTTTCTGTTTTCTTAACTATTCAACAATTTCTCACTCTGAAGATTCCTGGCTTCATGTCTCTTTTTTCCCTAATCACAGATCGGATTGTTTAAAGAAATGGAGAAACAAATGTGTGTTGGCATGTTTTTAAAGGGGAACAACAGTCAGCTCATCATTGCATTTAAGTGGCCAAACTCACTCTGAAAAAGCACATTGTTTTTATAAAGTGGTCTCCCCTAAAACTGACCTCACCCTGTCTCATACATATCTCAGGGAATCTCAAACAAAATGAGGTTTTATGGTGGTCCAGTGGTTTAAGCCGCTGCCTCCAGATCTCATGTACTGCTGCGGTGGGAATTTGAGTTTGACCGACAATCACGACTGTCTTGTCAAATAAAAACATGAAATACATGCTTTTGCGGGTGGGGTGTGCACTGTTCTCATCGGTTGTCACCCCGTTTACCCTCATACCAGTAATGAACCTAGATGGTTGGACCTTTTTGGAGGAAAGAACATGTGACTGTTGTTCCCCTCTGAAGTGAAACGCCCTGAACTGTTCCTGTTCTCTCTCCTTCCTCCCATCCTCCCTTTTGTCCTCCATTCCTCCTTCTCCTCTGAACCCTTCCCTCTGCCCCTTAGCCCCACCAGCCCACACTCGGACAGCGAGGCCATGGCGGTCAGACACAAGAAATCCCACTTCTTCTTCTCCTCTCACTCCGGCTTCCCCTTTCCTGTCAGGAAGAGGTATCGATTTGTCCTTCCTTCCTGTTCCTGTCACCTTACCCCCTCCTTGCTCTCACCCATCCACAGTGGTCCTGCAGAATACTCCTGAGCACGGTCATGTCTTTCCCAATAGCTGTCCTTTACGTTCCTGTTGAGGTCTTTCTTGGTTTGGAAGCCTCTAGGTATGTCTATGGAGAACATAATAAGTCCAGGGTCTTTGGTTGAAACACATTCAACATTGTGGAAAATAAGCTTCGGCATGTTAGTTGAGGGAACACTAAGTCAGAGGACTTTGTGGGTGGAACACATTCAACCTAGAAAATAAGGTCAGCACCGGCAGAAGGCAGATTGATGAAAAAACAAGTTTGTTTTCTGACTGCCCCCTGTACATTGCACGATTTTCTTCACAATATGCAATTTTGATCATACGAAAATAGAGGCTCCTGTAACCATGTGTGCGTTGCCAGGGCAAATGGTTCTATTTGAAATGCAAAGTTGGTTGTGTGGGTTGGAGGAGGAGGTGGAGGGTGAATGTGGCGGGTGATGAGCAAAAAGCCAGCGTTCCCTCCAGAATGGGAATGAATACTGTACAATTGCTCCATTGCTTAGGCAATCCACATGAAAGGGAGAAAATCAGACATGACAGAAATGGTCACAAAAGAAACATCACGACTGAATTTGGGGCTGAGGTGCTGTTTACTTGCAATCTGATGATCCATGTTACGTGTGGCGCTATGGTTTTATCTGAAATTGGATTAAACATACAATGCCCAGATGCCAAAGCAGGATTGGTATGCGTTAGAGGTTTTCCATAACTGTCAAACTTTTTAATTTTGTTTTTCTATCTTCACAAGCATGCAGTTATAGAGTGACATGGCCAACTGACCATGTGGGGTTAGTTCAGGTTTAAGGGATCAATGAGGAGACGCGTTTATGTCTGGCTCGGATCTATAGTAAGATGAGGAGACGTGTTTATGTCTGGCTCGGATCTATAGTAAGATGAGGAGACGTGTTTATGTCTGGCTCGGATCTATAGTAAGATGAGGAGACGTGTTCATGTCTGGCTCGGATCTATAGTAAGATGAGGAGACATGTTTATATCTGGCTCAAATCTTTAGTAAGAGCAGTAAGATATTGAATTGCTCATTTTATGACTCATAAGTCGATCAGTGTTCAATGGACTTCTGTCACAATAACTACTGTTATTTGGTGAGCTTTGTTGTTGAATTTTTATTGTCTCAGAAATACAAACTAGTCCTGCAGTAGAGCTTTCTTAACTAGCTAAAGTCATCAGCTTTCGTTTGCTGGGGAAAGTCTTCCTAATTTGATGTCATGCTTTTATCTTCTGTGTTTCTCATCACTTATTGATGTTTCATAAATCACCACGCCTTGATTGAGCAGACAATTTGCAGCTGTGCATATCTCAATTAGAACAAACTGTTCACTCCGGAGAAGCTGTTGATTTGCACTTGCCTGGTTTGTATCCTGTCCTGCCAATTCTGCAAAGCATCACCATTATAGCTAGTTGCTGATTTTCCCCAATAGATCTGAAAACATCATTGGTAAAGGTTTTACCCTATCCCACCCCACCTTTTTTCCAGCTTTTGAGACACATTGGTCTGTGTGCGGTGTGTTCGCTCTTACTTCCCAACATCTGTGGTTGTACTTGGATGTCTATCAGACTATTATGATAAATCTGGGATAGAACATGCAGGTTGCGTGTAAACAGTCGTATCCAACAACCCAGCCTGTTTCAGATCATTATGCTTCTTCAACAAGACCCCAAGGGATATAATAATGATCCACGAAGCACTTCTGCTCTTTGTGTTTATTAACTATTTCACTGGTTTTTTTTTAAACATTTTAACACCCCCCCCTTTGACCTTATTGGGGAAAATATGCTTCAAAGCAAGTACTGTTGGTGCTGGGTGACAGGAAAATCTGTTGAGCAAGTTTGTCATCATTAGCTGCAACGTTTTACCCTTATTAATATGACTCATCTTCTGTGTTTTCTTTCTTCAGGCCCTACCATTCTGTAAATCCGTCCCATATACACCAATATCTCCTTAACCTTTGCACTTTGCTCCCAAGGATGGACACGTTCTGTTTTTCCATCTTCCTAATGGCTTCGGCTGAACAGTGTGACAGCACAAGCATCCTTCCGTGTTGTTGTAGATATGTTACAGTGCACATTTATGATGTCCAATGGCTTTAACAAGAAAAGGTTCACATTGCTTCAAGACCAACGTGGGAATACCCGTAGTCACTGCTGTCATTCCATAATGTGTATAATGCCCCAACGCCTTGCAGGCCTCCTGTAATCTCTGTTTCTCAATCTCTCTTTGTCTTGCTCTTTTCCCCCTCTTGCTTTCTCTCTGTCTGTCACTCACAGGATTTTGGAGCTCCAGAAGAGCACTCAAAGGAAGCGAATATCCAGTGACAGCTCTGTGGCCGAGGCACTGGCCCACAGCGAGTCACTCAAGTCGAGTAAACCGGCTCTCACCAGGTGAGGCAAGAAGGAAATTACGTTTTTTATTTTTTTTTATTTTAACAAAGTTACAAGGGTAGTACTGCACTGTCCTGACACTCCAATATTTTCAGAAGTAGTATACGGCTGGTTGGAGATTTAGCCAACTCTTACACAGATACTGAGTGTAGTCTTCATCCCTTTACTCTATCACTGGCCTGGCTTGGAAAGAAAGGGGTCAGACATTAGAAAAGGGTCTCGTCCATGTCAGTTTGTGAATGGTTTCATAAGGGTCTGAAAATCTAGTTATGCCTTAAATGGTTCCAGTGCAATGTTTGCAGTGTTGCTGGGTCAAGAAAGCACCATACCATTTCAGATTTGGAACATGGAAATGCATTCTTCACAGAGGGGTTGTATGTATTTCTCAAGGTGCCTAATTTCATGATTTCTTTGGGGTTCAACACCTCGAGACTCATGAAACGAAGATGACAGTGTTCATATACAAAACCATGATTTTGATTTTAAAACATCCTTTACTGTCATTTAGTTTTGTTATTTCACCGAGAATGGTTTGTAGGACTTGTTTTTAGTGCGGATTGTAATTTGTTGATATTACATGCCTGCATTGGAGCCAGATAAGAAGGGGGGTAAATGGCACAATGTGGAACTGTGTGGACTCACCCTTCTGAATGTAATCTGCCATGAAATATAAAGACGTTAGGCTGCCCTTTGATATTGCGGCCACAGCAATGACCGGCCCTGTGAGGCACCGTGAGGCCCCGTGAGGCACCCGGATCACTTGCCGCCACCTACAATACCGGCCCTGAAGCGCATGTTGGCGTGGCACAATAACGGTCAAGTTAGAATTAAAAGAACAATGATCCTCACAGCTCCTGTGCCCCAAAATAGCAATTATTTTATTGAGGAGGGGGTGGGTTTGATTGTATATTATAGCTATTACCTTTGATGATAGTGGACATAAAATATACCGCTAGCTTTCTAGTCGTTAATCATAAGTAGTCCATGTCAGCAGAACAGTGCCAGGACTACCCAGAGGGCTGGTTCTGAGGCGCTCCGTGGCCAGACTGGAGGGGATTTACTACCTGGGCCGTAGTGAGCTTGGATGATTGAATAATGTTATAATGGGTGATCACAATATATTTCAGGGAAGAAAGTAATTGCGTATCTTTTACATTTGCTGATTATTAAAATTCATTACACAATGCATTTTGTTTTGTTAGTAAAACTTTTCAGTTGTTTCAGCCTTTATTGTTTCTGATTTATTATTTCCCTTTTATGATTGGTCATTGCGGTGTGTATCTGTATGTTTTTTGTTCATCCGTTATTGTATTTTTTGTTCCAAAGGGCAGGATGTGTCCATCGGTCTAACACTACTGCAGCTGATTTTAAACCAACGTTGAGGTGAGATTAATCCCCATAATGATTTGAATTTCTTTGTGTTCAAGTCTCTTTCTCAGTTCTGCCCTTGCACTGTCAACACAAGGATGTCTTCACTTTACCAAACTGCCTGTTCTGCTCACTGGCCCCCTCAATGTCACAGATCTACAAGGAATTTACCAGGCATGTCAACTGGTACAATAGACTCCTAGCGAAAAGAGACAAAATCAGGTTGTTGAAGCTCAATTTCTTGGGGAACTTTAACTTTGTGTCATGGAAACACCACAGTTCCAGAAGTATCCTCCTCTGATATCCCTGCTTGGCAGGATACTACTGGAGGAAAACCTTGGGGAGGTCATTCTGCTGTGGATAGAGTCATAAGGCTGAAACAACCCTATGTGCTATGAGTCCTCTGTCTATCCAAATGCCAAACTCCTCCTTACATGCAGATGATCTTTATTTGATCACCCTTGGTGTTGCAGGCACTTTCCATTCAGCAGGAAATACCGTGGTGGCCAGAAGTATTGGTATCACTGCGCCTCATTCAAAGAATGCACACATGGATTGCTTTGGTTTGCGGTTATGCCCTGGACAATAGTATTGGCAGCTTTATAGAAATAGTTTACATTTCTGGTGATTCTCCTTTCAGGTTATTGGTGAGTTGCAGGTATCTCTGTGAATGGGGGTTGTACGGTAAGGAGACCCACTGCTGAGAAAGTCGGTAAAGCACTCTGCATGTCTGCAGCAAACAAAATGTAACCCCAAGAAGGGAACACCATCCACACATCAAAAACACAGAAGAGGATCAGGGATGTTTTGGGGTTGCTCTGGCACTGGGTGCCTTAAACGTTTTCATGGCATCATGAAATGAAGAAAATACAGAGGCATTTGGGATCAGCATGTAAAACCCAGTTATTAGGAGATTGATAATTTGTTAACTGCCATTTCTTTTTATTTTCTGATTTAAATAAAAAACAATGGTTCCTTATTAACAGGGAACTGTGTTTTCTAGGGTTAAACATGCTCATAAAGTTGAAGTTCTCCTTCAAGAAAACACATCAATCTATGAATGAAATGTCTATTACCCATAATCCTTGTGACTATCCAAATCTCCAGGATTCCATTTCTACAATGTAAAACTGGCTCAAGCTAAAATACACCATCTGTTGCTACATCTTTACAGCTGAAAGGGAGGAAGAAACTGGCACGGAGTACTCACAGAAATTGCAGAAATGCAACATCCAATTATTCCAGAAAATTCTCCCCATACTGTATTCAAATGTGTCATTGTCTTGACATTCGTGTTTATCAGTCGCTCTAAATCATTTTGGGTTGTTTCGCCTGGAGGCAGATTTGCTTGATGAACTCTCGCTTTGTCCACTGAGATGACTTACAAGGAGTTACATCTTGTGAACACTGGCATGTTTGTAGCAGTGCAAAGCCTCCAAAACATGTAGAGTAGCCACACAAAATACATATTGCTTTTCACTCCACTGATCTCCCAAAAAGACTCATTCATTCATGTATGTTGGAGAGTTTGCTTGCCGGATTTAATTCCTGCTGTTGTGCAATAATTGCATAAAGCTTCTCAGCTCCTTATTTGTTGTTGATGACCGGGTTACAATGCTAGGAAGATAGCAAAGGCTTTGTTTTGGCATTGAATGGGTAATTTGTCAGTAATCAGCTCTTATGGAAACAGGCAGGGTTTGAGCCTTTATACGGACCGCTGTTGCCTTTCCTCTGATGTTTTGTTTGACAAATTGGCTTTAATTAAATGTGTAACAACCACTGGGGATGTTACAAGATGTCACATTGCCGTTTGGGTATGGGGAGTTCCTAGACCAGGTATAATGGGCCAGCTGCTGTCCCGCCACTTGGTTAGTCCTGCGGCATCCCTTTCCTTGTTAGGCTTTACCTCAATCGATTTAAACTTGTCTTGAGTCACGCTGGCGACCTCAACATCAGTTGATTTCTATCAGCTGCTAGGGCCATTTTGAGCAGAAATTACATCATATAATGAGTAACTTTGTCTGGGACTTGAAGAGTCATGTTTATTCCCAGAGCTAACCCCATGGGCTTTTCAAGCCACGGGCCACCATGATCTGTTGGTATGCAGGCCGCCTGTAAACAGACTGGAAACAGGGCCTCCCTGATCCTGAGCGGATTTCGACCGCCTGTTATGTTTGATTAATAATACCTTATCAAATGTACCACGGGAAGAGAGAAAGTACGTTGGCCTAACCAAAGAACACATGGGAGGAAAAATATCTGCATTTCCTCAGGGCAGGAAAACGAAAAGCTTCTGAACTCCTCCCTGTGTTTGGAGAAGAACTGTCAGGATGGTGAAGATTTATGTGCCTGTTCCTATATAATTATGAGAGCCAGAGATTCCAGTAAAGTGTGTGTAATCTCCCTGTGATCTCTCCCCACACTGACAGACCATTAGAGACAGAAGCTGGGCCAGTGGTTTGGGGCTTAGTGTTGTCCACCACATCCTAGCTTTGTATTGTGTTCCAACTCTCGCTGGAAATTGCTGCCAGAATCCCAGGGCTTGAGCATATGCTTCGCCTGCTTTTGATTGTAGTCACTCTTTCTTAAAAGGCTTTGTTTTTTAGTTTCCGAAAGCTATTCCTCTTCTTACCTGACCCAAATCTTCTGTTTTGAAAGCTCCCCAGTGTTGTGATTATCACGTGCTCTTAAAAAGCAACTGATAATGCAGTTTGATGTAACGCAGGACTAGAATTCTCATCTGGTTTTTTTATGAATCATTGTCTGGGTGAAACTGTGGGGCTTGTAGCAAATCAAAGCAAACTTTCCACTCAAGTTTTTTCCGCTATACATTTCTCGGTCTCAGTAATACAATGTGTGACGGCCTAATTTGAGATACCACGTGACCGTGGCTCTGCCTTGCAGCAAATGTGCTGCCCTGGATGGCGGATCCCCTTCCCGACAAGCTAATCATCAACCGCCGAGTTCAGAGTGAGCGGTGTACCCATAGCTGGCGCTGTCACTCACAATCCCCCCAACCCCCCCACTGGCGAACAGCCCTGTGACGTGTTGACAGGACATGGCCTTTTGTCGGGAGTTTTCAATAAGGAACCCTGACAAGACGCTCAGTGTCTTTGATCAAACATGCATCTAGGGGGTGTGACTGTACTGAGCTGATCTGAGAATGTGGTATCAGTAAGGGTCCTTTGTGGTTAATAATTACAGTACTTCTAAGAGGAGAAAGCAGGCGCATTAGTAGTCCACAGACATGTATACAATTCCCAGACCCTCGGGGGAGGCTGTGTTATGGGGATGCTTTTCTCAGATTTGCCATGATCACAACGTTGTGCTTTGTGCTGCCAGCTTTTTCTCCACTAGGTCTTAATGTGTTCTTTTTTTGTCCAGTGTTTTGTATTGACCAGTGTTTGAAATACAGTCCAACCCCTTATGTTTATAATTAGTCTTGACCTTTTGTTTTTTGGGGGGTTTATATAAAATGTATCAAAGGGTTTTATTTCCGATTTACTGCCATAAACCCAAAGATAATTTGTCATTTGAAATGGTAAAATTGGACAGAATGTGTTCAGATTATACCACGGTGGTATATGGTTTTCAAAAAAGTTGGGACATAGCATAAAATGCAAATAAACACAGAATACAATGATTTGCAAGTCATTTATACCTATAATGAATAAGAAATAGTACAAAGACAACATATAAAATGTTGCAACTGAGAAATGTTTTTGGAACAAAAAAAAAGAAACATGCCCATTTTGAATTTGATGCCAGCAACAAATTTCCCAAATGTTAGGGCAGGTGCATGTTTACCACTGAGTTGTATCAACTCTTCTTAACAATACACTGTAAGTGTTTCTATAAGCATTTGGGAACTAAGGAGTGTATAGTTGAATGTTGTCCCATGCAGGCAGGCCAGTATTTCACCCAGATTATTTCACTACACTGCACTTTTGTGGTCTTCCACAGCGCCCCAAACTTTTTTGGAAATTGTGTTGTAGTAACATTGTTATGATTGTTTTATTTGTTTGTGCCAATCTTGTAATTGTTTAATATCACGTGGCTGAATTCAATCCTTGCCTGTCCATTAATCCTGGTAGGTGTCCGCTCAGAGCAAATCACATCATCATTCCAATGATATTATCCTTTCGGGCTGGTTTTCATGGTCAATGACCAAAATGGTCTCCCACCCTATGATGCTGTTTATATATTAACATTTTATGACCATTTTTATGTTCCATACCAATATCAGATTAAAGAACCAGACTGTTCACAGTTTGAATGTCCTGGAAGGTTAGTAGGATAATCTGTCTAGTCTGCAGGGCCTGGGCTGTTTTTCAGACGGTTAGTCTCAAGTCCAATATTCCTTGCCTGGTTGTGCTTCATGTCCTCGTCTCAGTTCTCAGTGGATTAGAGCTTTGGGGGGGATTAGGGTTCAGACCAGCGGACACCCCATTGCCCCCGCTCAGACAGTAACATCACCTGAACTATCAGCAGGGAGGCCGAAGAGCTCACAATGCCCTCTAGACAAAGCCTCTGTCTGTGTGCGTGTTTGTGTTTGAGCTTGTGTGTGGGTGCATACATGTGAGTTTAGCCAAAAACAGGGGGAGGGAGAGAGGGATGGATGAAGGGGGAGCTTATTTGGCTGCAAACAGACATATTAGAATCATATACATTGGGCTAGTTGGCAGGCAAGGAACTTCTGGAAAAAAGGAGCACATCAAGGGACTGTCTAATTAACCACTGCACCACTCCTCTGAACCAATACCAAATCCATGCAACCGAAGCAAGACTTTTTCTGGGGCATTTAATTTTGTTTTTGGTACTTGGCTTAGTTTTCCGATCATGAATATTTGCTGTGAAAACCCAAGGGTTAGAAGGAGGTGGGCTTTACATGCATTTGTTTTGTAGCAAGAGAAGTAATCTGTTTGTTGAATATTTCTTTAATCTGTTCTGTGCATCTCCCCTAGGTCGGAGACGAGTGCACTGTGCAATACTGAAAAAGGTAAAAAACCTAAATTACTTTCAATTGTTTCATTAGGTGATAACAAATTGGCACAGTTGGTAACTTGGCAGCAAGTGGATAGTGTAAAATTAAATACATTTGTTGCCCATTTAACAGTTTTGTTTTTGATGTTTCTGAGTAATCAAGGAATAATCAAGGCTTAAGAAACAAAATTCCACTGCCTACTAATTCCTTTTCGAAAGGAAGCTTCTCTATGAATAATTTCATTGTCGAATGACACTGCCTGGTGCTAAAAACTCGAGATGGCTGAAACCTTCTCAGCCCTTGTGGCCCTGCTCAAACAAGCGCAAGTTCACCTACCACCGAGCGAAAGGTTTTAACCAAATAACTTTTTCTTCACACTCTATTGACACTTAAGATATTCATTTCACAGCGTTTGAGCTGGAGTGCTGCGAGGAATGGTTATTAACATTCACATCGTACACATTAGCATTCCCGTCCAGCACTCAGAGATTCTTGTTGTGAGCACAGTTAGAAGAACATTTCCATGTTCTGACTTGGCATCGCTAAGGTTGTTGTTTTTGAAAGGAAAGAGAAAAAATATATATTTTTAGTAGGCCCTTGCTAATTCTGGTCATTCATCCCTGACAACAGGATTTTAAAAAACAAAAAAACGTGCTGTATCTCCGGATGCAGGCATCACGTTAGCCACTGTTTGACTTGCAGAGCTGGCTAACTGAGATTTCTGAGAATGCTGTTGGGAATTCAGAGTTTTTCCTGCCTCTACAGAAACCATACAGATTGGTGGATTAGGGTAAATAATCTACAAAGGGCATTTTCTGTGCTTTGAGCAAGGATTTGCCATATTGGAACTGAACCCAGGAACTCAACAAGCTCTAATGTGATTATCCGGGTCCATTAAAAGGTTTTATGACCCAGTGTTTAAACACTGGCTTTCCACTGAAGACAGTGGCATCTTCTCCTCCCTTTCATTACAACCTATGTTTGCTGAGAAAACCGTCAAAGGAGGTTAGAAGGTTCCTTTTCCTGGAACTACTTGGTCTTCCACAAGCTATGTAGTACGTATAGGTCCCAAGCTATACAATCCAAATAGGGCCCCAAAAAGGCCTCAGTCATGTGATTTAATTTACATGTTAATACGATCTTCAGTTGTAATTACGGTCTCCTTCCTCATGCCCACCTCTCCACTTACATATGTTTCTCATCCCTTTACAGTGTCGCCAGAAGTGTTGATAGATTGTGTGAAGAGCAAAGACCTTCAGAAGGTGAGTGGGAGGAGCCACGGTGGAAAACGGATGCACACACAGCTTGTAGACACAGCACAGGGAACGAATGCTCACTAATCAATGCATTCGACAAGGCGTTGTGGATCCGCTATCACGTTTTTACCTCAGGGGTTGCCATCGTTCCGGTCGCTTCAGAGAAGTGGCTTCTCCAATTCCACTCCTGCATTCACAGCCACTGTCTCTTCCCTCAGCTGAAGGAGCTGCACAAACTGGGTGCCGACCTGTCGCTCCAGGACCCCTCAGGATGCACCCTGCTACATTATGCTGTGGACACCGGTAGCAAGGAGATGGTCAAATACATCCTGGATAATGGTAGGAACAAGGCTACACCGGCTTCATGTGCACTACAGTCAAGAGTTCCCTGTCTGTAAATACCGGTTTGTGGGGTTTTACCAAGTTAATCTACGACCTCAAAAGTTAGTCCGGCAGAGCAGACGTTTTGTGTTTCATAGTATGTGCAGTATTGTGCTCCTTTATTGGCATGTCGGCTCCCAGGTGTTGTAAGACTTTTATTTGAAGGGTCATGAACATTGTTGAAGACAAACTACCATGTAGTTACAACTGAAACCTCCCCAACCTTGTTCTCGGGCCCACAATTTCCCAGAGAGAGTTACTGTGCCCATTTAATGTTAATTTTGGGAAGGGGTTTTGAAACCCTCCTATAGTTTATGGAGTCTCCGTTACTCAACAAACAACATTCCAATATTTGAAGAGAATCGGTATTCAGTCAGAAAGTCCTTCCACACCAGGGGTTTACTACTCTTCCACTCATGGGCTTTAAGGATGTCATTTTTGTCCTGCCTTCCCTTCACAGCACCCTCAGATGTCCTGGATGTTACCGAGAAAGAAAAGTAAGTACAGGACATGGATTTTGAAGTTTTGCACATAGGACTCGTAGAGTTCACTTTTTACATGTGAACTTACACTGCTTATAGCTACCCTTTTTTTCCTCTCTCTGGCTCAGGGGGGAGACAGTGTTGCACAAAGCGGCATCACTGTGTCAGAGGACAATTTGCCACTACCTGGTGGAGGCCGGAGCATCCCTCATGAAGACTGACTTACAGGTAAAACTAACCCACCTCATCATTAACTCTTTATTTGGCCATAGAAAACCAAGTCGTTGATGTGCTACCCTTGAGAACCAGAAATGCATATCCTTAACATCTTGTCAATGCCTTCTAAACTGAAAAAAGTTATGTTCATCGTCCTTTAAACCAAAAATACATATCTTCAACATTTTGCCAATAACTTTTGAAGCAAAATATATATATTTTTAACGTCCTTTGAACCAGAAATACACCAACTTCTTTTCAATATCTTGCACCAGTAGAGCAGTGGCAAGATCGGTGGGAATAAAATGGCCTCAGCATAATCATTCCTTTCATTGAATAGCTAAATGTACACAATGGTAAGAGGAACTACAGTGCTGCCTTGTACCAACAAGTGTCCTCGGACCCAACTAGCCAGATGCCTGCAAGGTCTGTTAAAGTACTACCACCAGCTGGCTCCACCATTAGATGTCTGATCGGTTTCCCCACTCCTGCAGCGATAGCCAATTGGAAACAGCGGCCAAGCTTTCACACACTGTGTTGAAGGAGTAGGAACATAAGGCTTTCAATTTTGACAACAAAATTTCACAAAAGCTCCTCCTTCTGAAGTCCCAACAGCTGTTTTTTATGTCAGTTTTCTGTTTTAGAAGACTTGCACATTTTAGACGTCTTGACTTTCCTGTCAGGGCTTGATGGATTTTCCTATACAAAATCTCATTACCACATGGTGTGTCTGGGTGATGTTTATACAAAGTAATCTCTCTCATAAGCAACTGGTGACATTTTTGTGTGTGGGGGGTTAATAGTCATCCTAGCCAGTCAGTTGCTCTGCAATGGTTTGACAGTACATGGGCTACAAAGCGTTCCTTTAGTGTCAACAGAACACTACATGACACTAACAGCAACCTCTCTCTCTTAACTCCCCCCCCCCTCTCAAAATAAATTACATTCAAGAGGGCTTTATTGACATGAAACTTTTTGTACCTTTTCCCTTTATTACCAAAGCATTTGAAAAATAATAATAATAAAAACCTCTGTCAAAGTGAGCCAGCAGTGAACACCAGAAATTAAGAATGTGAACTAAAAGGGAGTGATGTCATCATCCAGGGCAAATCTGATTCATACTCTGTGGCCTCTGGGTGCAGTTCAGCAAGGCTCTCTCTCCCTTGGTCTTGCTCTTTCTCTATTGTTCGTTCCCTCCATCTCTCTTTCCATCTCTCTTCTCCACCATCTTCACATCCTCCGACCCTATTTTCCTGTCTTACCCTCTCTGGGTTTTCCTGTCCTCTCTCTCTTCATTCCACTTCTTCTCAGCATACTTCTAGGCTACACCGATCTCCTGATATGGTCAGGCTTCATTTCCTTGACCCTGGTTTATGATGTTAAGCAAGTTCCGCCTTGTGCTGCAGGGAGACACGCCGAAGCATCGGGCTGAGAAGGCCAAGGACGCGGAGCTGGCAGCCTACCTGGAGAACCGTCAGCATTACCAGATGATCCAGAGGGAGGACCAGGAAACAGCCGTGTGACCCCTGACCTCGCTGTCACCTGGACCCTGTGCCAAACCTACTTTAGCCAAACAGGGAAACTCACCAGACAAAGACCGTTCATAAGGTAGCCCGGGTGGTATCCGCCTCCTACTGTGAGGGGGGGGTGATGAGTTGGCCAGTGTTCTACCACAAAAAGATACTGTTACAGTCAACCACGTGAGATGCTTTGTGACCTGTGGACTTGATTTTTGCACTGCCAAAAAAGAAGCTATGTTTCATGTCGGAAGAGATGTCTCTTCGGTATCATTTTGTCCCGCCCCCGCCCCCCCCAACCCGGTTGTGTTGCACACGCAGTCAACCTGGACTGAATGCTGAACGATGTCAACAACCATTTTGCTACAAGGTTTCAGGACTTGCGCTTTGGGTGTTTGAATGTCAAGGTAATTGTATTATGTCCTCGGATGGAACTGTATCACCATAAGAATTTTGACTGTACAGATGACAATGAAGAAGTGTATTAACAGCTGTGTTTCAGACTACCAACAATGACATAATCGGCCCCAACAGTTAAATGGGGGAGGGGACTTTGGATTTCCCATCTCAGACCCCTTTCACCCAATTTCTTTCCAAATGTGGGTGAATGATATGTCTTGCTATGGGTATTATTGAAATTATATTGATTGTCCAAATGGGGACGCAGTGTCAGGACCTCAATCCTGTTTAAAATGTTCCCCATGAACCCATGAGGTCCCCCATGAGGGAATGTTCCCCATTTACAATTTTGTGAAGACCATTCCAAACCTTTTTGTCTGGCATCAATTGCTAGTCAATGCAAAACCTAATATTCTCTGTTTTCGGATTGGTACCTGAAAAGGTGGCAATTTAAGAGTAAACATCCACAATTATGGTATACCACATAAATGGACATGAATCAGTCACAGATATTCAAATTGTTATAAAATTAGGTACACATTGTAAACACTGTCAAGACTCCACATATGCAAGAGCATTCATATCAACCACACGGTGGCTCTATTTTTTCTCTTGTTCGGTTTTACTAAGAGTGATGAAATTTGACACCTCCTCAGGTATTTGTCTTAGTCTCGCTAAGTCATCTGAGATCTTAAACCCCTCTAGGGTGATTTTGACAAATCGTGCGTGAATGTTGAGTTTTCTTGAATTGGGGATTGGCATTGATAAAATTATTTTGATTCACCCTGGGGGACAGCACATCATTTTTTGGGGTTGACATGTTTACTGTTGCCTTGTTTAAATGAAGCTTTCATTTGTTCATAGTACTGCTGTAGACATTTTTTTGACTGATTTTTCCACCCATAATGCAGTGTGATGCTATCAAACTATAGCTCCAAAAAAGTCGGACATTTCACAATGAAAACGTTATCATTACTTGACAATTTGAATTAAGTGATTTAACATTGTACAATTTATTAATCACCGGGCAATTTCATTTATTTTCCTGAAATTGTTTGGCCTCTAATTAGGATGTGTGGTATTTTACACTTATCGTAGTAGCTCTGTAAAAGCAGTGTTAGCACTGCTGCTCAAACTGCCTTGATTTTCTTATATTGTTGGTTGTTTGTTTATAATAATGTACTTAAGTCATGGCATATTTGTTTTGCATTTTGAAACTGATTTATGTTTATATAATTTGTACATAATATAAATGTAACATTTTTGTGTTTGGACATTTTTGAATATAAATTTGCATTTGATATGTATTGGCTAAATAACTGCACTGCATTTCTTCTCTCATATTGTTACAGTAGGCGTATTTATTCATTTCAACATTCTTTACTGATATTCAACATCCACATACAGTGGTTGAAATATTTTCAGCAAACTCTAAACATTTTCCCGGGTGATTGTTTTTCTTCATAGAAACCAACAATTTATGGTTACTTTTTTCATAGACATAATATCTGTTTAAATATGACTGGCCATTTGAACCAGAAAATAAATAAACTTAAGTTATTAAGACCAGTGATTCATTTAAATGTAAACATTTTAACTATTTATTATGTAAAGATTAAGGGGAAGTAATTTGCTGATTACAAAATCTATCCTGAAGTATTACTAGAATAAAGGGAAGTAATTTAAAGTAAACTTGTTATATTATGTAAAGAATTAGGGGAAGGAATTCACCCATGAATAAATCAATTCTACAGTATAAACAGTAAACTACTTTATTGAAACGCCACAATAACTGTGGCTCTGTTGTATTTTGTTAGAGAGAAATTAGTTGTGATTGGTCTGGATGTTTCATTTAATTACTAGACATACTTGCAAAACATACTTTTATACACATTAACAAGGTATTAAGTAGACACATGATGCAGGGTTCTGACTTGTCAAATGTTAATACTGTAGTTTTGAATACCAACAATGACACTTGTCCAAAAATTATCAATTTAAATACACAATTATCTGTGTGTCTCTCGTCTACACTTTTCAATAACAATTTAGACAGTAAGAATGTGGATAAGATTAGAACAATGTACAGTTCCTATTACCCATTTTAAACAGGGCTTAACATGCATTTGATTGTAAGTCATTGTTATTCTCTATTATGTCCAGATACACTCAATCCATTTCTGTGGTAGACAATATGTCCTCCATAGAAAGGCTCTGGTGCTTGCGAGCCTGCCAGACTGAGCATTGCATTTTTCATGCGTGTTCACGTATTTAGTTGACATATTTATTTGATTATAAAAGTAAATTGATTTTGAGATTACTAAGTCGGTTATTACTCTTCATACAAACAAATTTGTTCAAACTCATGTTCTTGTCGAATGTTGCATTTTCTGAGCTCACCTTCCCATTCACCTTTTAGTTGACTTCACTGTAATTGTAATATCATGTTAGCTCCAAGGCTGAAAAGATTGTATATCAATTGTTGCCATACATGAATATAAAGTGTATTTGAAACCTGGGATTTGCCAAAACATAAAGGACGTGCAAACTTCTTATTTAGTCCTTATCCTGTGTATATTAGCAAGAGATTTTCATTGAAGAGCTCTCTTTTTATATTTAACATATTGTATTTGAGACCTGGTCCAAATATAACTATAGCATGTTGTTCACAGTGATCTGGGGTAGTGCACTGTGGATGTTTTTCCAACTAACTTTTTTAACTATTTTATTTTCCATTCCAAATACAAAAGTAGAAAAAAATTATTTAGGATGTTCACCTTTTTAGATAATGCAATTTGGAACCTGATTTATGAAAAACGCAGTACACTCATTGAAATCCTTTTGCCTGGTATTGTTAATTGGGAGTTATTTGTAAAGGCCTTGCTAAAATATTTCCTTGAAGAGATCATATCTGCCAATTATTTGTTTCTAGTCCAAAGTGTTGACTTCGTTACGAAACGGTCATGTCCGATATTACATTCCACTACTAGATTCTAACAATTAACAAATGTACAGAGAACGTTTCATCTTTAAGTGAGAGAATAGTTGCATAAGTAACACTGCATATTACAGTTCACATCAATATCTAAGGGGTGAAGAATTTATTAATAATACTTCATCATTTGATATCTTGGGGAAAGTTGCCTTGGAAACTAAAGACTTATTTTCATAGCATCTTATTTATCATATGTTATTGGTCATTTTACATCTCTTAGTTATTTATTGTTATGGTCCAAGATTCATGAAAAACTATTTTCCACTTAATAGGAGATGGAAGGCAAAACGAAGTATTTAGCACAAAGACAGTTATTTAAATTAAGTTAAATTCCCTCAGCCTTACGAGCTAACAACAGATATGTATCTGCCCCAGAGACTAGCTTGCACTGGCAAGTAAATGTGTTTCCACTTCCGTTCAAGTAGATATTTACCCCAACAGTACATAGTTTCGTCATATAACGTTTCCTGTACAGTACGTGATAACAACCATCTCATTATTTCACCTTACCAGATTAGCTTCGTTCAGTGCCTTTACCTAACGCTCAAGTTAAAGAGATAATGCTAAGTAGAGTATCATTATCATAGAAGAGTTATTGTGCCATAATCCCTGTCCAGTTACGGTGGTTGCAAATTTGACACTTTATTTACAGAGGCTACTGAAAGTATGTAAGTACCTTCACTGCTAGGCTATCTAGAAGCCCCCCATAATGACAGTGAAAATTATGTTTGTAGATATTCTTTTGCTTAATATCTCTTGTACATGTAATACTCATACACTTTATTCAGTACTATGTAGTGATCTCAGCGTTTAGTCTTCTTGGGTATGCCTCTACCAGCTTTGCACACTTGACTTGGGGAGTTCCCATTCTTCTTTGCACATCCTATCAAACTATCATATTGAATGGGGCGCGTCTGTGACGTGTGATCTTACAGTATTCGCAAATATGTTGAATGGGTTTCAAGTCTGGACTTCAGATGAGCCACTAAAAGACATTGGCCTGAAGCCACTCCTTTAGATCAGTCTGAGGTTTCCTCCCAGTATTTTGCTTTGTTCATCCTTCCCTTAACCCTGACCAGTCTCCCAGTCCCTGAGAAGAAACCACATTATATAATAGTCTTTCAACAGTTGCAGCACTTTCCTTGCTTTAGCAATTGATTTTTACATTTCCCAAGATTTATGTCTTGAAACACATTGCTGGGTTTTTACACTGACATGGAATGTGAACTTGAGACCTTATATAGACACGTCTATATAAGGTCTCAATGCATTTCAGGTAAATTAAGTGTCATGGCAAAGGGTCTGAATACTTGAGATATTATAGTTTTTTTTTTCAATAAAATAGGAAACAAATGATTGATGATGTTTTTCCTTTGTCATGGGCTATTGTTCGTAAAATAAAGGGGGAAAAAATAATGTAATCAATTATAAATCCAGTCTATATTACAACAAAACATGAAGGAGGTTAAAGGGCCTGAATAAATCCGGACACCAATGTAAGCAATAATGCACCAGGGGTTGTGGAATTTGGCCAATTTACCATGGCTTAAGGCTGTTCTAATGCATGATGCAATGCAGAGGGCCTTGATAAACTGCTTAAACTTGTCATATTGACTCTATACCGTAAATCCTGAAGTTCCTTACTGCTATATAAGACATTTAAAAAATGTCTTATGATCTGATAGGCCACAACTTTCAGCCAATCAGTTGTCAGGTTGGAACTGCCATCTAATCATGCCAAATAACCGTTTGCCTTCAACAGAAATAGAATTTCTGTTCAAAATGACATAAAAGTCATAAAATAATATTTCAAATGGTAATCTTAACATTTTTAGCCCGGCTTCCTATTTTGTCAATTAGAATTACCTCTCCCATTCTGTGGTCATCTTTCATTTTTGTATTTTCCCATGCTTTTGAGTACTATATTCTTAAAGTTTCAGTATAAAATCCACAAGGTATTTGAATTACAAGTTGAATATGCTCTTCGAATGGTAGAAACGTGGAACTATACTAGTAAGGATTCAGTTTAGTGACTACATTTCAGGCTTTTAGAAGACCTCCTAGAGAGGGGATATAAAGGAGAAATGGGTGAGGTGCCTAGCTCAAGGGGATAGCAGCATATTTAACATTGTCAGCTCTGGATTTAGAAACAGGGACCATTTACTGGCCCAATGCTTTAACCACCCAGCAATTTACCACCTCCACTGCAATTACAACAATTAAAATACAAATGTGTGTAACATATTATAAATAATGTATCTTGTACGGGACACTTTTTGGATTCGTAAGGATTTTGGATTGGATTTGGATTTTGTTTCAAAAATACTAGCTGACAATAAACAAAAGCTCTACAGCATTACTTTCAAGAAAAGGTTACTACAGTATTCTGTTGCATGAGTGCAATGCAGGCAGGCATGGTGGCTTAAAGGGCCCAAACTGGGTCAGACAACTCGACTGTCTTGCTGATGAAATTTTTAAAGAAGTTATTACTAGGAACAGTAGCTAGTTGATGTACATTATGTGATTTATTTTGAGTTGCTGTGCAATTCAGGGCTAGAGTCTCTATCACAATTTAAAACATTTACAAATGAAAGAACATTTAAGTGACTGTGTATTATACATTTTCTTGTATTCAAAAAACTTGCTATAGTGACCAAATGTGATGGACAGACTGGTGTGCAATGTTGAAAATATCAATCTGTATGTTTTGTTTTCATTGGCTCAATTTGTTTTTGTTGTTGTCTGCTGGAAAAAAAATAAAAATTATGGTACATTATGTAAATTATTTATTGCTTGCTTTTCATTGATTTGTTAAAATCATTAATCCATTTCTTAATCATTCATAAATAACCCTGTATTTTCAAGGTCAGCATGGTTCTCAGTGAATTGCAGGTAATTACTTTAGCTTAACGTTTAGTAGCTGTTCTGATGGCTACGGTATTTTCCTGCAGCAAGATCTTTTTGGATTTCCAAATATATAAATATGCCGTCACTGCATCATAGCAGCTGAGAGTGGATGTAACTTTGGTTAGTTTGGAGTTACCTATTGTTGGAAGCAACACTTTTTTGACCGTGCATTGCACCTTATCCTTTTTTGTTTTCCAATTAAACGTCTAAAAGGAAGATGTCTTGTCGTTTGCGTTGTGAATACGGTCCGCTAGATGACTCCAACAAGTGGTACATTTGCAGTGGTTAAGAAAAAAACTAAGTGCCACAATAGCATATATCCCCCGATCAGCCATACATATTAATGTGTAGGTCCCCCTTGTGCCGCCAAAACAGCCCTGACACATTAAGGCATGGACTCCACTAGACCTCTGAAAGTGTGACGTGGTATCTGGCACCAAGACGTTAACAGCAGATCCTTTAAGTCCTGTAAGTTGCGTGGGTGGCCCTCCCTGGATCGGACTTGTTGATCCAGCACATCCCACAGATGCTCGTTTGGATTGAGATCTGGGGAATTTGGAGGCCAAATCAACATCTTAAATTTATTGTGTTCTTCAAACCGTTCCTGAACCATTTTTGCTTTGTGGCCCGGGGGCATTATCCTGCTGAAAATAACCAATGCCATCAGGGAACACCATTTCCATGAAAGGGTGTAGATCAGGGGTGGGCAAATATTTTGGCTCGGGGGCCACATCAGGATTTTGAAATGAAATGGAGGGCCACATTAGTTTTTGTAATTTGTTAATCATAATTGATTTGGAGGCCAGAAAAGGGCAAAAGTTAAGACATACATTACATATGTACAGTATATCCCATATAAGGTCTAAATAGTTAAAATTCTGACTCAGATGTATAAGAATGGGCTGGTGAGTTGATTTCTTAATTCCCCCCCAAATAATTTTATTACATTCTGTGGGCCGGATTGGACAGCCTTGCGGGCCGCATTTGGCCCTCGGGCCGTAGTTTGCCCACTCCTGGTGGAGATGGTCTGAAACAGTGCTTAGGTAGGTGGTACAAGTCAAAGTAACATCCACATGAATGGCAGGACCCAGGGTTTCCCAGCAGAACAATGCCCCAAGCATCACACTGCCTCCGCCAGCTTTCCTTCCTGCCATGGTGTATCCTGGTGCCATGTGTTCTCCAGGTAAGTAACGCACACACACCTAGCGCTTTTGGCAGTAGATGGGTCAGCTTTTCCTTACTTTTGATAGGTACTGACCACTGCAGACCTGGAACACCCCACTAGAGCTGCAGTTTTGGAAATGCACTGACCTAGTCATCTAGCCATCTCAATTTGGGACTTGTCAAAGTCACTCAGATCCTTACGCTTGTCAATTTTTCCTGCTTCTAACAGAAATGTTGCCTAATATATCCCACCGACTGTTAGGTGCCATGATGTTGAGATTATCAGTGTTATTCACTTCCCCTGTCCGTGTTCATAATGTAATGACTGATCAGTGTATACATACATATGCAAGAACAAATTCATAATGGATAATATAGAAATTGCTAATAAATTACTTGTTATACACTGGGGCAAAAAAGTATTTAGTCAGCCACCAATTGTGCTAGTTCTCCCACTGAAAAAGATGAGAGAGGCCTGTAATTTTCATCACAGGTAAACTTCAACTATGACAGACAAAATGAGAAAAAAAATCCAGAAAATCACATTGTAGGATTTTTTATGAATTTATTTGCAAATTATGGTGGAAAATAAGTATTTGGTCACCTACAAACAAGCAAGATTTCTGGCTCTCACAGACCTGTAACTTCTCCTTTAAGAGGCTCCTCCACTCGTTACCTGTATTAATGGCACCTCTTTGAACTTGTTATCAGAATAAAAGACACCTGTCCACAACCTCAAACAGTCACACTCCAAACTCCACTATGGCCAAAAACAAAGAGCTGTCAAAGGACACCAGAAACAAAATTGTAGACCTGCACCAGGCTGGGAAGACTGAATCTGCAATAGGTAAACAGCTTGGTGTGAAGAAATCAACTGTGGGAGCAATTATTAGGAAATGGGAGATATACAAGACCACTGATAATCTCCCTTGATCTGGGGCTCCACGCAAGATCTCACCCCGTGGGGTCAAAATGATCACAAGAACGGTGAGCAAAAATCCCAGAACCACACGGGGGAACCTAGTGAATGACCTGCAGAGAGCTGGGACCAAAGTAACAAAGCCTACCATCAGTAACACACTATGCCGCCAGGGACTCAAATCATGCTGTGCCAGACGTGTCCCCCTGCTGAAGCCAGTACATGTCCAGGCCCGTCTGAAGTTCGCTCGAGAGCATTTGGATGATCCAGGAGAAGATTGGGAGAATGTCATATGGTCAGATGAAACCAAAATAGAACTTTTTGGTAAAAACTCAACTTGTCGTGTTTGGAGGACAAAGAATGCCGAGTTGCATCCAAAGAACACCATACCTACTGTGAAACATGGGTGTGGAAACATCATGCTTCGGGGCTGTTTTTCTGCAAAGGGACCAGGATGACTCATCCGTGTAAAGGACAGAATGAATGGGGTCATGTATCGGGAGATTTTGAGTGAAAACCTCCTTCCATCAGCTATGGCATTTAAGATGAAAAGTGGCTGGGCCTTTCAGCATGACAATGATCCCAAACACACCGCCCGGGCAACGAAGATGTGGCTTCGTAGGAAGCCTTTCAGGGTCCTGGAGTGGCCTAGCCAGTCTCCAGATCTCAACCCCATAGAAAATCTTTGGAGAGAGTTGAAAGTCCGTGTTGCCCAGCAACAGCCCCAAAACATCACTGCTCTAGAGGAGATCTGCATGGAGGAATGGGCCAAAATACCATCAACAGTGTGTGACAACCTTGTGATGACTTACAGAAAACGTTTGACCTCTGTCATTGCCAACAGAGGGTATGCAACAAAGTATTGAGATAAACTTTTGTTATTGACCAAATACTTATTTTCCACCAGAGTTGGCCCTTATACACCAGCACCTACAGGAGACCCTCTTACTTGCCAACCCCCACAGGAGCCCCTCTGATCTTTCTGTTGTAGAGGTCCGCCATTTCCGCTGTTTGATTGGTTTCGCCTGCACCATCTCCATCGCCTCTCTCAGCAACTTGACATACCTGTGGTAGTCTACCACTTCTTCGTCTTGTCGCACTGCTCCAAACATCATGTTGACAGGTAGACGTGGCGTTCTCCGCAACATCAACTGGAAAGGGGCATAGCCTGTAGCTTCTGGGGCCATCTGTGTTTTGCTCTGGCATGTAAGGCTCAGATCATGTTTCCTATTGTTCAGTTGAACCTCCCCCACTCCCACATGAGACATCTCAGTGTTTCCACACTGCTGACACGGTTTCTTTAGTCAGCAAGGCGAGCACTTCCACCAGGATATACTGGACTTTGAACGCCCCTACCAAGGACAGTAAATTGAGAACCTGATATGAGTCTACATTTGGGGCTGATTCATGAAAGTGTTTGTGGGAAACTTTGTGGGGAAAAATAGCACTTTTCTATACTTTTTAGGCATAAGCAATTACGAAATAACACTAACCCAGGAACAAAAATTGTGTACATCCCTTAGGGATGGTATTTGCTGTTGATAAATGGTAACTTGTTCTTGCAAGATGCAGCACTTGGCATTTAGGCCTTATCGTTGGATTTTGGTCTTATCAGACCAAAAAACCTCTGTCAGAGTCCTTCCCATCTTTGCATAGAAACTCTGAAGGGCTGTAAGAGTAGCCATTGGATTGTTTTATCACATCCCTGACCAAGACGCTTCTTGCCTGGTTACTTTGTTTGGCCGGACAAGCAGCTTTAGGAGTATTAGATGTTCCAAACGTCTTCCATTTCACAATCATTGAGCCAACTGTGTTTCTGGGAACTTTCAATGATTTAGGAGTTTATTTAAAACCCTGTCTAGATAATTGCCCCCACACAATTCTCAGAGGTCTATGAAAAGTTTCTTGGACTTGATGGCGTTTTTTTTTGCTCTGACATTCACTTTGAAGGGTTGGACATTTTAAAGACAGGTGTGTTTCTTTTTAAATCTTACATTCCAATGTCTCTAACTATAATGTATTGCATTTTTGCCAACAGTTACCCCCACCCCCCCGCCCAAAAAACATGCAGAGTTTGCAAGTATGAAAAGAACAAAACAAGACGTCATCATGGTTCTTATATCCTTAGCTGCAAGACCAACAGATACGAACAAACACGATAAAGACCTTGAAGATGGCCTAAGGCCCAAAACCAGTGCTTAGACAGAACATAAAGCCTCATGGTTGTGTGTAAGACGGGCTTTCTAGTCCAACCCAATGAGACAAACTGTCATTTTGTCAGGTTATCAAGATAGTTATAGACCCGTCTTCCCAACATGCCCATTTGTCGGAAAATGATGAGTCAGTTTGGAGTTCATTATACATTTTCTTGGAATGTCTGAAGACTATAATTGGATGCAGACTAGTTACTGCTGGACATTTGATTATGTGTGTTTATTACTCTGTTCCATTTGTGAAACTAAACAGATGTTTTATACCCCTGGCTCTGATTCATTGCTGGCATGCTAACCCTCTATCCGGCAATTGAAGTATCACTGTCTATGGTTCCAATTCTGGTCTGACAGTGGTCATTACTAAACCAGAATGTACCTGTCTAGTTGTCCTGGATTGTCTAATCAGACTGCCTCGGGTCACAATGCTGTTTTTGATGTACCTAATCTCTATAAGGAAACATATTTCATTTCTTTGTAGACCTACTTGTTTCAAGTGCATTTAAGCTCTGTTTGTTAACGTTTTCAGTGCCTGATTTATTGTAACTGTCAGCCTACCAAGTCACCACCACTCTTTCCTGAATGTACAGTAAGCTTCAACTCAATGTTTATCAATAGCTCTTGTCCGTGACGAATGGAAGCTATTGTCAAAGGCAAGCTCTCTGTGTACATGATCAGAGGTGGCCTGGAATGACCTGGAATGTATTTATTTGGCCAATTAGAGGTCAATCCCTCCTCTCATGTAAACTTTTTGCTGTGTTGCATTTTGCTTTTGTGGTTCAAATAGTTATTAGCAGTACATCTCATCGCCTATGCATTTTGTAGGGAGCTTGAAATTGTGAAGTAGACCGTCTAAGCATATAATTATGCTTCCCATTTTCTGTGGTAATGTTTGTTGGTGAATTTTCTGTATAGCCTACAATTAGATTTTAAAGGACCCCATCAGTAACTAAAACAGAATAAATGTAGGGATTAACAAAAATAAAACATCAAAAAGTGAGCATTCTAAACTTAGTACTGCTTAGGGTTTGGGTTACTCCTGCATATCTGACCCGTAATCATCACGTGGGGTAGTGATGTCACGAGGCTGTTAATTTAAAAGTGGTCCTAACGTGACCAGCTCAAACTAGTTTTTGAGAAACAAAAGGGAGCCTGGGGAGGGAGACAAATAAGAGCAAGCGGGCCCGGCTAGTGGTGTTGGAGGACTGTAAAAGAAAATCCCTAGTGGCCCAGAGCAAGACTTTTAACTCTCGCCAAGCAGTACGATACAAAGAAGCAAGTAAGTTCTGTGTGTATTTATTCAAATGTATACTGATCATTTTAAATTGTCACTCAATGCAACATTGTAATTGTTCGATTCTCGTAGTGGAAATGCATTCGCGATCTTCTGATGGTATCTGTTGTGTGTAATTTCTCCGAACCGTAAGGTTTTGTCCGTATCTTTTAAACTTTAACCTTGTAGTGTTGTAATGTTTGATATGTATATATATATATATATATATATATATATTTCCTCCAAATGTTGTTTTATTGCACAGATTAATGTTTTGGCCGAAACTGAGTACACATTTTGTGACACTGCGTACTGTCAATCTTTAGTTTAATCATATCTAAACAATCAAATAAAAGACTGCTAGGCCTTCAAAAGAACAAACATGTTTAATTCTTTGTGTTGCTCGCCTCTTTTGCAGAGGGGTTTGGCAAATTATAAAACAAGTTAAGTTTTGGTTTGTAACAACTGTTTATAATAACTTTCAAAAGTGACTTAATGTATTTTAATCATTGAACTTTAAGTAAATCATTTGATCTTAGAGTAAATTTGATCATTTGATCTTAAAGTAAATCATTGCCATTTATTTGATTTATAGTTGCGTTATTGTGTTTGAAATCTTACGCTTAGTTTGGGTCATTAAGTTGTTTTATGACCAGGAATCTTTACAGAAGTTCTCGCTCACCTTAGGAATAGGACTTTACTCTAACCTGAAGTAGTCTGCTTGTATGAATTAACTGCTGCCATCCTCTACAATTGTTTTACGTTTCGCAATTTTTGGTTTACTTGCATGGAATTCGCCTATCGCCCCCCCCCCCCTTGTTCCGAAGTAGGGTCTGTAAGAGGCTGTAAAGGATGATTTGCCGCTCGAGATAACGATCAGAGCAACATGACCTTAACAGACACTAAGCGGGGGAAAGATGATCCTTAGTCGGTTGTTATCATTGTTTTTCATGTTGTTGTGTTTTTTGGGTCCCTTTTCTAAAGTTATTGGGTATGCTAGATGCAGTTAGTGCCTCAGGGTTTGTATCTTTTTTTTCTCCAGAAATGGAGGGGGGTTAGCATATCGTGTGAGCTTGGCAGATGGACCTTGAGGCAATGGCACAGATAATCCGAGCATAGAGAAACAGCTTTGAAAAGACAGAAGACTGTCTGGTTATTTGAGCCTGATTCCAGCAGAAATGTATGGGCGACTCCCCTGTGCCCTTGCTACCCACTGGGTATGGTCAAGAACGCTGTGGGTCATTTTAACTCACGGTGAAAGAATGTAGAAGTTATGTAGGCAACTGCTACACCTCAACTAGAAGAAACCTTTAGCATTTTTTTTCACATCAATGAACTCAGAGGATGCTTTGCTCTAAAAAAAATATGATATGTTCAATTATACTGTTAGAGGAATAATTTGGTTGGTCTCTGCTTGCTAGAATCCACCTTTGTTTCAACATTTGATTGAAAAAAAAGAGCATGTGATGCAGCCAGGAGTGCCTCTATACCCAAAGGGTTTTTGTCTTTTATTGGCCTAAGTGGGCATTACATTCTTTTTCCTGTCTGTGGCTTTTCAAAATATAGTTATTTTTGGGAGATAAAACGTTGGTCCCGAACAACAGATTTTATTTTCTCCAAATGTTTTTTTTTTACTGTTCAGTGTATTCAATCTCCTCAGACAATGTTGCTGCAGTAGGTCCTTTTGGAATCCATCATGGGTATCTCACTGCCACTGCATGTTTCAACTAGACACAGGCTTTGGCTAATTCTTTGATTTAGTGGTAGAACTTTAACAGTTCTTAGTCTTCCAGGTGGCTAGTTGCCTACCACTTTACTAGAATATCTTTTTATGTAGATGTTTGCATGCAGTTCCTTGAATGTTATATTTTCAATCCCACAGACTGTTATAAAATTATTAACAAGAAGAAGCATATTTTGAGTCAATTAAATTGGTTTCTGATCTGATGTGACTATTTGGTTTACTCTCTGACTGGGCATACAGGATGTTTATCCTATTGGGTCACAGCAGGATGTTGTTGGATGGGTGGGGTTGAATGGATGGGGTTTGGGGGGTATGAATGACAGGTTTATGTTTGGGAAGGAAGATGTCTTTGACTCCCACACCCAGCTTTTCCAACATTCCTGTGACAGCTGGATAACTACTACAAATGTCTCAAACGATAAAAACGGCAATGTTTCTATTTTTATTTCATTTCAATGGGCATGATAACTAGTAAGCTGTGGTATTTTAATACACCAGCAACCCCCCTTCACACAAACATGCTAAATTAACATTCAGACATATGGAATAAAGACTCGGCATGGGACCTCTGTCTGGAAGCCCTTTAGTATGGAGTAAAAAGAGTTTTGTTTGGATCCTGCAAATGTAGACTGGCAATAAAGAAAGATCCTGAGAGCACTTCGGGCCTCAACCATGGCCAGACTCAATGGCTAAGACAAGGCATGATGGTTGTTGTTTTGCCACAGACACAACTGTGGCGTGTCAACATCCGCCAGGGGAAGAATGCCATGGAAACTACTGGCTTGTGCAGAAAAAAAGCTGTTCTGTAATTGGCCTTTCAATTTGGGGGTTTTAACCAGGCACCAAGATGGCAAGTGTTGGGTGTTAAGAAGGCTGGGTTTCCCCAGATGTATGGTGGCTTGGAGGGTTTAGTGATGCTTCACTGGCCTACCAACGCATCAGCACAGAGAGATTGACTGGGTCAACAGAATATTCTATGAATTGTCTTGTTATATGCCAGAGGGCCCGGCTCGTCTGACCTTTGTCTAACCGTCACGTTCACTCGCGGTTCTTTTTGATTACATACAGGAATGGTGATTTTGAAAGCAGAGTGTGTGTATTTTCAGGTAGATTGGCCGGCTCAGCAATGAGTTGAGGGTGGCACCCATACCGCTGGCCCTCACAGTACAATGCCACAGTCAAAATGAGGCAGAGAACCCACCCGGGGGGGCTATTTGTGGCTGCCGTTGGGGCTGCACTCCCGTTGGCTCGCTGGGCATTTTCGCTTGCTATTACTGTGCTATTTCCATATTGAAGCCATGGAATTATTTAGAACAACGTTGACTGTAAACCTGTTCAATACAATTCTATCTAATAAAAGATGGGATAGGTGACCGTTTAGGTAGATTCCTAGGCATTAAATAGACCAAACTACTAAAATAATTGGATACTATCTTCAACCTGTATCGCCCAACCAATAGATTTAAACAAAAAAAACACTGCAGTTTCTTTTTAAAAAGAGCTCATTGTGTTACAGAATGGATTGGACTTTTCCAGTGAGGGGTTGTTGATTCATCAGCAGTGGCTGACCTTTCCAACCAGGACTGCCTGCAGGCAGGGAAAGTTCAACGTGAGCACACTGCAATGTGAGCGAATGTGGATGCCCTCTCTGCTCAGCCTCTGGACATATTGGCCCAGGAACAGACCAATGAAACAGATGCTGATGTTAGATGTCGTTACATGCAGGACAGGGCAACACACAACGGCACTGTTCATCAGAGACTGGGCATCATTGTACATGGTTCTACCATAGGTCCTTTACCTTACTCCTGTTTATAACTGGTTCTACCATAGGTCCTTTACCTTACACCTGTTTATAACTGGTTCTACCATAGGTCCTTTACCTTCCACCTGTTTATACCTGTTTTACCATAGGTCCATCACATTATACCTGTTCTACCATAGGTCCTTTACCTTCCACCTGTTTATAACTGGTTCTACCATATGTCCTTTACATTACACCTGTTTATAGCTGGTTCTACCATTGGTCCTTTACATTACACCTGTTTATAGCTGGTTCTACCATTGGTCCTTTACAGTACACCTGTTTATAACTGGTTCTACCATATGTCCTTTACATTACACCTGTTTATAGCTGGTTCTACCATTGGTCCTTTACATTACACCTGTTTATAACTGGTTCTACCATATGTCCTTTACATTACACCTGTTTATAACTGGTTCTACCATTGGTCCTTTACATTACACCTGTTTATAACTGGTTCTATCATTCATCCTTTAGCTGGTTCCATCATGAGTCCTTTACATCAGTCATTATTTATTTTTCAATGTTGTTCTAGTTTCCTGCTGCTCACACTTCACTGCTTTGTATGTTCTTACCATTCAAAATGCAATTTTGCCATTGGCTAATAAGATGTCCTAATGGGTTATGAAAGAAAACCTTGAAATTGTTCCATTTTGATTGAGTGTCACAGAAAATGTATTTTCTAAACACTTCTTTGCATAGTAAAAAGGAATGTCACTGGTGTCATCACCTTGGAAACAAGGTTTACTCTTTGAAATTCCATCCTAAAAATTTGGATTTGGTATTATAGGCAACTGTGGTTATTCAAGTTGCATTGCTAGAATTAAAAGAATTAGTCTTTGTGGGTGTTCTTCAAACTAATACAGGACCTGTCCGTCACAGCACATCTCCACGTGTTCTTACCCAGACAGAGGCATGCAGCTCCCCCAGTGTCTCCCAGAAGAATGGCTTTAGACTAAGCCTGTTCCATCTAGCTCACACTGTCAGGACTGCCCCTATCACCTCACAGCAGGTGGGTTACCCTTCACCATGGTGATCTGGGGCCACCTTCCAACCCCTGCTGCGGGCACTGGAACTGTTGGCAGAATGCAGAGCCATTAACTAAGGAAAAGTCTATCAAGATATCAGGAATACAACCAGACTTTAACGGAATTGATGGCGAGTATTTCGTCTACTTCTTTTCCTCTTGTTAACCCTAAATGGCTGATAAGGTCTAGAGCCAAAATGTGACTAGCTGACACTGTTTACATTCTTTAGAAGAATGACTAAGAGGAATAGATTTATTTAAGTTATAAAAACTTTAATGTCATAAAAAAATAGTGGGTGGCTACAACAATCCCCCACTCTTATGACAGAAACACTGTGCCGAAACCAGATAGAAGGTTGAGGTTAGAGAATTGGAGGCATGTATAATCCAAAACGTTCTTTATTACAGTCCGCAAATCTCAGTACATATACAGTCATTTGAAAACATTAGTACACGACATTAATTATTAAAGGTGATGTATGTCATCAATTGTATGACAATGTTAACCATGCTATCATTTTTTTAAGATTCCATTTCCATTTTTAAGATTTTGTTTTGCATACAAGAAACCCCTCAAACATCATACATTTAAAAGAAATTATTGGGAAAAACTTTCTCCCAGTTTATGTCAGAGACCGGTAGACAGTTATAGGAAATGTCTTATTGAGGTTATTTTAGCCGAAGGGGGCAATACCGGCTGTTAGGGAAAAGGGTGTTCTAACATTTTCCTCAGCGAAAATAGCATTTTTGTAATTGTTTTTGTTAAATAACTAATATCATGGTTAAAATGTCATTGTTTTTGGTTCAATTACATCACCTTTATCTATAGATATTGAAAGAAGATCTAATATTGATATCTCTATATTTCCTAAAGAACTAAATATTTAATGAGGTGTCATAATTTTACCACGGGTGTAAAATGTATTTAGTATATATTTATATATATATTTTATGTTAATGGGATTTAAAGCAAGTCTGAAAAAGCATGTGTATCATACCGCAATTACTGCAAATTTCTTTTTACACATTCTGTGTTAGTTCAACCTAATAGTCTAGAAGTAACATAATGACACAAATGAAAAAAGCAGCACATCTTGTGTTCTATAATGCTGTGAAGTCAGAGGGAAGGGATGATAACTGTAAGTAGTTTGAAGTAACTTCTTTGTGGTTGTGATATCCCAAAAAGACACAGAGTTCAGCTTTAAAAGGTCTACATTGGTATGATCACGATAGAACCAGATTAGACAGTGCTATGTGTGGAGTTGTGTTTAATGTGTCTTCCACGTGACCAGGACAGATGAATGTTTTTCAAAGAATTCCAGAGACGGCTTCTGCAAATGAAATGTTTAAATTGGTTTTAATACTGGAAGTGTTTTGTTTGAGGCAGAGTAATGGTAGATGTGGGTGTATGTGAGCTCTTGATCATCATAGCTCGTTATATGTGCTTCCTCACAGTTTGGCAAATTTTAAGTTGATTCATGAGCGGTTCTGAGGGAGAAATCAATGCTATCTTCTCGCGTGTGCTTTTCCCATTCTCACTCTCACTGGCTTGACGTTTCTAGCTTTTAAACCTGTAATGAAGTAAATCAAGGATTACAGTACTATATTTATCTTCCACTTTTAAAGTAGAGAAATACCCATTGTGAAGTTAATTATGAAGACTTGGGAATAATAGTTTGCAAATATAGATTGCAATGACCTAGGTGCTGAGAGTGGCACAGTGGTCAGATTTTTCTGCCACACAATTTAGCTGCTTCAATGCAGACAGGTGTTAGAATCCTGGTCTCAGCATTCCAACAATGGCTGAACGGGTGGCTGAAATTCTGTCAGCAGAAATTCTGAGTGTCTGAAATTCTGTCTGCGCTGCCTGGGGGGACAGTGTGGATTTTGGACAAACTGTCTTGTCAGGCGAGTCTTTGTGATTGGTCAGGTGGCTGGAAGCTCAGTGGTGGTTGTTGGCCAGAGAATGTGTTCACTTCCAGCATGTCTGCAGGCGTGAATGTACTCGTTGAGTAAGCTGTTTCAAAAGAGTTTTTTTGCAATGTGTGATTCATAGGAGACATTTTGAAATGATGGAAATGAAATTGGACAGTAGCCATTAAATGGACAATACAAAAAAGGGAAATCCGGTTAATTGATCATTATTTTCTTGTATTTGGTTAAGTAAAAGGGTCACGATCAAGGTAGAATATTTATTTATTTTACCGATTGGATGTCATAGAAACATTGGTTTTTGGTGATGCCACCTGAAATGACAGTGTAACATCAATATATGATAACGTTATTTCTTCTGCCTCAATTGTAATGACGTGTTTTTCTGGTTCTTTTCTGCCAGAATGCGAGGTTTGTTCTCGACAGTCGTAGTGCTTCTTTTGGCCTTGATGATGGTCACCACAGATGCAGGCAAAAACAAGAAAGGTAAGGTATTTGGAGGCTTGCATTTCTTCCATTTACAGTGTCAGAATTAACATGGCAACAGACCCTTTTTAAATCTCTCAGCCGGTCCTTGTTAATTGTAATATCCCTTGTATTACCCTCAACGGTTTTAATGTTGTTTCTGTAATTGCGACTTCTGTTTCACAGAGAAGGGAGCCAAAGGCGCCAAGGGAGGTGCCTCAGACTGTTCTGAGTGGCGCTATGGCAACTGTGCCCCTAACAATGGAGATTGTGGAGTCGGTGTGCGAGAGGGAACTTGCAACGAACAGACCAGGAAACTGAAATGCAAAGTGCCTTGCAACTGGAAGAAACCGTTTGGAGGTAAGTTTTACAAGGGGAAGGCACACGCTCAACCTCTTTATCTGTGCTTGCTGACTTCCCAAATTGCTTTGAAAAGCGCTTGACATTCCTCCTTCTGACCGGTGTCATTTCAGCTGACTGCAAGTACAAGTTTGGTACTTGGGGGGAGTGTGACACAGCGACCGGAACAATAAACCGTTCCGGGACCCTGAAAAAGGCCCTGTACCATGCAGAGTGCGATGCCACTGTCAGCGTGGCCAAGCCATGCCCAGCAAAGACCAAGACAAAGACCAAAGGTAAACGGAACATAAAAGAATATAAAAACTCATCCGGACCACAAAAGTGTATGCTGCATTGAGCAGATAATAGGTTACATGTACCAAAGTACCTTTTTGAAGTAACTAGTGCTTATCTAGTTACTCTCTTTTGGCTGTACTTTGGTATTTTAGGGAAATCACTTGCTTTATACTCCGTTTTGTCTCTTCGATACAGGTATCATGATATACGTTTCCTAAAAGGATTTTGGTAGTGTTTATATCGTCATGTATACTGAAATGTTACTCTAATGTGTGTGGCATGCCTGTTTTATATCGACATTGCAGTAGACAGGAATTCTAAAGGGTGAGTTTACCACGGGTGTAAACTTTGTGACATCATTGAACCACAAGGATACGATGAATTGATGCTTTTGTTTGACCCTGTTTTGTAATCCTTTTACAGGAAAGAAGGGAAGAGGAAAGGAGAACTAGAAGGTGGATAAGTCCACATCGAGCCAGTGTCACCCTGCTAGTACTAGAGGTCCACAATCTGTGATCGGTTTGAATTTATTACGCAATTTCCTTTACTTTTTTTAAACAAACATAATATGCGCAAGTGTAAGATGTAAAGTCAGCCTTTACGTCAAATACGTTGTTACAAGCGAAAGATGTATCTAAACATTGACCAAATACCCCACAAATGTAGATAAACACATGCCTAATTTCTTAGCTGTTTTCTAGCGCTCTCTGAGCAATTTGGCCTGCTTGTGTCTGGATACTTTCTTTGTGTTAGTAAAAGTCCAGCCATGATCATGTTGAATTATGCTAAATTTCCCAGAACCAGATACTTTGACCTCCCAGTGTTCTTGATCAACCTACACCTTGTGATGTACAGACATTATTCAGAGTTGTATTTTGTGTATGATCTCAGTTCAACTAGTCAAGGAAAGCTCCTTGTTTGAGATTGATTCTTAACCAGTAGATATTTTGAAATGCTTGTTTCCTTTTAATAAAAAAATGTCACCTTACTTTGTAATAGTTTTCTCTTGACTACCAATTAGTATTACTAACGGAATTGGTGAGAGGATTTCAATGGTGTGTTCCAATCAGTAAACATAGAAAGTCACAAATCAAATATTTTTCTAGTAAAATGTATCTGATTCATGTACAATAAAAATTGAGTGCAAATACTCAAGAGAATGCAGGTTTAGATAATAGTGGGGAAACAATTAATTTTATAATATGAACTCCAAATGGTGGGGGTGCAATTTGTGTTAACTGCTGTGTTAATGTTTTTGAAAACCCAACTACAGACACTTTTACACAGATAATATGTACTCTCGTTATTGTAATTGCTGTCGGTATTACACAAATCTTGGGAAGAGGACAAAAACAAACACTTTAAATAAACTTTGAATTTGGATAACTGGTAATGTATGTTTCATTCATTATATATATATATATATTAATGCCCCACCAGTTAGACATTTAGTTTTGTGACCTAATAAACAATATATTTAGCCCTGAAGTAGCAAAGCCAATTGTTCAACTTGGCTTTGTTCAACTTGGCTGACAGAAACTGATATTTCTGTCAGAAGATATTTTCTTATGTGATGACATTCACCTTTTCTTACTCTCTTTAGTTTTACTGGTGGGAGTTTAAAATGTTATCAACTAGCATGTTAATTAATTAATCAGTTCTCCCTTATGAGCTGGGGAGTGTCGGACAATTTGGCTTTTTGGTATAGGTTGCATTTGTTTGTTATTCTCAGAGAGTAAAGGGCAAGCATATGTGTGAATGTTTGAGTAAGTCAACTTTTTTACTATCAAGTTATCGCTTTGGATAATTTGTCACATAAAAAAAAAAAGGCTTCTAGAAAACTTAATTACTTATAGAATTGTTTGATATGATTGCATTTTAGATCCCTGTCTGGTGGCCAACAATATATGGTTTTGACCACTAAATGCACATCTGTTTTGTGTATGCTGTGTTTCCCCTGGCAAGAAAGGTTTTCTGATTCTTTTAGAATGGGATTGGTCTAAACAATAGTGACCTTGGGCATCCATTACGTGGAAGACAAAATAAGAAAAGCTATTTGATCATGATTCTGTGCATTCCCAGGTATTAATGATCATCTCAAATGTCACATTGGAATGATCAAACAGAGTCTGACAGATGTCAGCCCTTATTAGCTGCAACACATGTCTCAACAGCTAACGTTGTTTATTTGTTATGGTTCTCATCCTCACATCAAAATGTCCCATCCTATTTTGGGATTATGTTCAGTTAGAACCTTAACAATACTACCCAGTCTTTGACAGATTGGGTGGGACAGGCCACTAATAGGACCCTCTAAGTATCTGCTTGAAAGTGGCCATAAAATGCGTTCATGCAATAATTAGAAAAAGGACTTTCAGAACTTTGTTTACAAGGTTATCGCTGACCCACCGTTCAAGTAATAAAACCCATTTCAAAGTACCACAGTACTTTTAACAATAATGATGCCAGCAGATCAGGGCTCATTATTAACGTGAGAAAGGGGCACGTTGAATAAGCACATTATTTATCCTTGACACAGGGAAAACCAGTAGATTTGTACGAATGCTTACAAACCTTGCTTAGTGAATCACGTTGTGTTTCCATAATTTTAGCTGCTGTCTTTTGGCTTTGAGGGTCTTAAATAGATCACCAAATTGTCCCTTACTGCTAGGTCACCAACCCCAGTTCTTCTCCCACTGTTTTAAACGTCATTACAGTACGTCCATTTATGCTTGTGGTAGATTCACTTTTTAAAAATTGTTATTATGTGCCTGTTTAAGGATTAGTACATTGCAGGTTCCTGACAGGTTGTTTAGCTAAGTATTGCATATTCACGTTTTATAATTGTTTTCATGCGCAATATCAATGTAATATTTTTAATTTTTTTTAAATAATCTTTGTGAAAACATATTGTTTTCATATTTTTCACATTAGATTTATTCATGTATTTTGTGGGTTGCAGTAATATATATAGCGTCTAAAGCAAAAACTGTCTGCCATGACGATGTGAGTCATACTTGCGCACCAATGGATATGAGAATCTAAAAGTGAATTTTGGAATCTCATCCGGGTGGCTGAGGATTCGATTGGAGTTTGCAGCACCTCTACTTCCCAAGGCTTGGTAGTCATCCATTGTATGCATTTCATTCATACATGTAGATAATAACTAACGTTTTTATTTCCCTATTAACAACATAAACAGTTAATATCATAAATGTAATTGAGTTATTTTTATTTCACATGATAATTGAAAATTAAGTAATGATACTTGATTTCAATTAAAATAAATGCCAAAAAGTACCTGAATTGTCCTTGAGAGCTCAGGAACAATGCTCCATGGGAAGATGAGTCAAACATAGAATGTTTTGAAAACCTGGGCCCAGTTAAGTCAAACCCTGACACATGAAGAACCTTTAAGAATTAGTCAAGCATGGTGGAAGTGTCATGGTTTGGGGATGCTTTGCTGCATCAGGACCTGGACAACTTGCCATTATTGAAGGAAGCTGAAGCTTAGCTGGGTTTTGTGGCAAGAACATGATTTAGCAAATCTACATCACAGTGTTTGAGAATACATTTTGTAATTATTTAATCAAATTCCAAACAAAAACAAATTCAGATGTGGTGGCAGGACCTATAACCACCAGTTCAAAACCCCACAAATGTCACAGAATTAAAGCAGTTCTACATATAGGAGTGGTCTTGAATTACTTCCTAGCACCTGTGACAAACTGATCAATAATTACAGGAAGCATTTGTCATTGCTGTTGGTGTTTTCAGTCAATTCATTAAATAAATAATGCTGTGTGTTTTGTGTTCACTCAGGATCCCTTTTACCTTATCTGGTTTGATCTTAACATTTAGTAACACAAAATCTGACTGGGGGCAAATACTTTGTCACGCCACTGTACAAACTCCTAAAATTCATCAAATTGCTTAATGATTCATGGCATCCCTGAAACAATTCAAAACGTTAACTTACCGTACCTCATAAATTCAGGAAGAAATAAGTGCAAAGATTTTTAAAGCCACTGTTTTATATATACATTAAACTATAATGCTTGCAAAAATAGTAGTTTCATGCAAAATATATTCCATATACGTTAAATGTTTTACTATAAATCAGAAGCATACTGTACCTGTAAATGAAGGTCAAATTCTGATCCAATGGTGCAAGCTCTTTATTAAGCGTTAGAAAATGATACAATCCTCTGTACACTGTCTCTTGGATAGATGGTTTTGAACAGTAGTCATACAACAGGTGACCATGGTCATGTCTTACACTCTCTCAATCACCCCTTCTGGGGTGGAAGCCTGCCTGTTGTGTTATATTCTTATATTCTTTAATTTAAGTAGGTTTAAGCTTTTACCACCAAACTAACCAGCTTCTTGTAATTACCCACATTTGTTTTTTTTGGTTGCACATCCAACAATGGTTGTTTTTTGCACCCAAACAGGCGATATTATTTTCCCAGCTAATCTATACTTTGGTGTATCTGTATCCTTATCCTAAGGTCCTTTTAAAATGCAACCTCATGGATATTACATTGGCATGACAAAGGCTTGGGAGGTACAAGTTATATTTTACTCATTCTAATCCAACATGGAGAATAGCAGCAAAGCTACAAATATAAGGGACAGTCACCAATGGCATTCAAAACAACAAAACAACTGCTTTAATCGCTCTCCAAAATTCCTGACTTCACAGCATTTTAGAAATACACTATCTCTTGCATATACATACAGTAATATATATATTGTTTATATTCAATTTGTAAAAGTATTTGTAAATCACAAACATAATACAAGAGAAGTACAAACATCCAGTTATGAAATGCATGAGAGAAACTTCACTTTTCAGATACTTTAAGCATACAATGGCCTTCTATTTACATATAATTTGGCAGGAGGTAAATAGAAAAAGATGTAACACTCTCAAGATAATTATCCCTATCGACATGTTTATTTATTTTTTTACAAGTACTTTCATTTGCATTGAAACCTAAATTTAAATATGCAACACTTCCATAATTGATGAAGCTGGCCAAGAATTAAAGCTTCTAAAATTGGCTGCATTTTCCCCTCATAACGTAACAATGACATACATTAGTTGGTTTAGAGCCAAACGCTGGTTCATAATGTATGCCATTGCCTAGCACAGACAGTCTGTTGATTCAAAATCACATCTCAGGGGAATATAAACATAAATATTTTTGTTTGGTCGGTTGAGTGGCAGGGGGTTAGGAATGCTTACAGTACTTTCAGGGATAAAAACGTAACGTGTGCTACAGGACTTGGACGTCTTGTGAGTCTTCAACCACAAGGGATCTGTGTCGTCTTCCCTCTCCGCATCATGTCATGGCCACATTGGTCTCCACATTATATTAGCACAACGATTTACTGGTCCGAGGGCTGATTTCCCTTCTGTGAGGAGCTGAGAACTCTCTCAAGGGGGGAAAAGGGGACAGTTTAATTACACATTTCATGCTTTTCTCGTTGTATAAAGGAAGATTTTGAAGCTCCGTTTTCAATTAGATTTTTGCCTTACAACCAGCTGTTATACAACACTGACCTCGTCGCTTCCGATTTTGCTGGCGGTATCTCTAACAGGGAAGACTGAAGTCCTGGCCTAAGTCGAGTCTAAAGGCGTTCAGCTGTGCTTTCTGAAAACCATCCCCACATTTCATTGGAGGCGAATTAGTCCTTGTCAGACTTTTATATAAGGATCCAGGAGGCATCACCTTGGGTGTGTTAAGACTACATAACTTGGGCCGATCCCAAATGATCCCCATCCCCACATTGTATTCATTCTGTATGATTTGGACATAGCTATGATGTTCCTATTTCGCCCCCTCCGGATGTCTTCATAATGATACCCCTCAACCGGCCCTGCTACTGCCTGTGTTCTAGCCTATCTTGTCCCAATGTTCTTGTACTGGCACATGAGGAGGTTTTTGAAGGTCTTCTTGAAAGTGACATTGCAGAGGGCATAGCAGGCTGGGTTGATGGTGCTGTTGACGTAGCACAGCCAGTAACCGATAGCCCACACAGTGTCCGGGACGCAGGAGTGACAGAAGGTGCTGATGAGCACCATGACGTTGTAAGGGGTCCATGTGAGGATGAAGGCCAGCAGGATTGCAAAGATGGTTTTGGTCACCTTTTTTTCACGGGCTGCCATCTGACGCTTTCTCTTCACCTGGCTGCGAGCGATGCTGGCGAACTTCCGTGCCACTTTCCGTGGACGGTTCACCGGGATACAGTGGCCTTCGCTGCCCTGGACGGGAGGCTGGATCTCGATAGCGGTGATGCACTCGTCGCCGGTCTGCTTGGTTACTATCTTGATCTTGGACCATCTGGAGGTGGGGTTGAGTTTGACGGGTGGTGGTGCAGGTGCTGGTGCAGATGGAGGCGCAGGATCGGGGGCCACGCCCCCATCTAAATTAGCTTCACTGTTGGCCCTCTCTTTGGGATTTTTGGGGGCAATGCAGGCGGTGCTGGAGTCGTTGGAACTGTCTTTCTCCTCTGGATTGGCGCTGCCGTCAACCTTGGCGGAAACCACCGATTGGTCAATCTTGCCATTCTTCACAGCCTCATTGGCGCTGACGGACTCCAGGCTGGGCTTTGGGGGCTGATTGTTGTTATTCTGCCTGCTGAGGATGTGACTCTTGAGCGGGTTTGGGATCTTGAGGCCCTTCTTCTTTTTCTCAGCCTCCGGCTTCTGCTTGGACACCCGGCTGCGGCTGGCCAGAGAGATGTGGATGTACAGTACCATCATGATCACCACGGGCAGGTAGAAGGCAGCGATGGCCGTGCCGAACGTAACGGCTGGGTTCGAGAGAAACTGGATGTAGCACTGGCCCGCTGGAACCGTGCGCTCTCCGACAATGAACTGCCAGAACAGGATGGCCGGGGCCCAGAGAATGAAGGAGAGGATCCACGCTGCTGCAATCATTAGCCCGGCCATTTTGGTGGTCCTTCTGGCTGGATAGGTAAGGGGCTTGGTAACACAGAAGTAGCGGTCAAAACTGATAATCAGAAGGTTCATGACCGAAGCGTTGCTCACCACATAATCCAAGGCCAGCCACAGATCACACGCTACAGGCCCCAGAGGCCAGTAGCCAACGATGATGTAGACAGTGTAGAGGTTCATGGAGAAAGCACCGATAATAAGGTCCGCACATGCCAGGCTGAACAGGAAGTAGTTGTTGACAGTCTGCAGGTGCCGATTGACTTTAATGGAGAGCATAACCAGGATGTTGCCTGTTATGGTAACAAAACTAAGGGAGCCTGTCACCAGGGCAATGAAGACCATCTCCACGGCTTTGTAGGGACTCCCCATTGCCTCCTCCTCCGTCGCCGCCGTGCAGGACTCATTGGTGCCAGCATCATTACAGCTGAGGTTGGCTGAGAAGACATCACTGGAAGTGTTGCTCAAGGAGCCTGAAAAGGAGGCAGAAGTAAAAACCATTGTTATTTCAGGGTGATTCGCACCAACGTCCTGCATTGTATCATCTTGCTCGTGGCGACATGCTCGTTGACAAAATAATAATTATTTTATTTTACACACTGTCTGAGGATTTTGTATGTATATATAGCACATCCAACTATATGCCCATATGTCCAGGAGAAAAACTGTCTGGTTAGTGGTTTGTTCTTGGCTGTGTTATGGTTTTTAAATGCTAGTGGGTATGTGCATAATTATTTGCATTCAGAATGGAACAAATAGGAAATGAAATAGCTGACAGTGTAGTAAATATGGATGCCTAGGTTTCTTCAAAGATTCTCAAGGTTGAACAATTGACCATATAAAAGGTTTGGGACATCGGCCTACACAGCATTGATAGTGTGGTGGGGGGAAGTGTGCATTGTTGTTCATATTGTATTATCTCCTAACTGATACATTCTACTTGCATGCTGTGCACATGTGTTCATTCAGATAAGACATCGCAGAGAATGACATAAAAAACATAAATATCAACTTTCTGGTAACTTTAATTAACCCAAAGGTTAATTATTTAAACACATGTTTGTTTAGTTGTTTCCCTGTTGCATACTAATAGTAAAACCCTAGGCTGAAATCTACAAGCCGAACCTGTGATTTGACAATGGGAAAAATATGTGACTATGAGCTAAAATAACATAATTAGCCCACAGTGTATTGAATGCAATAAAATATTTTTAATAGATAGTTATGCCAGGAATGGACCATCCACATTAAATATTGAGGGACCTTGGAAATAAAATACATTTCGCAAGATTTCGTCATCATCTGCACAGCAGGCACAGCGCACCAAAACACTGCGGAAATGTTCAGTTGTCAGCCAACTGTAGAGAGTGTAATGCAAACAAATAAATTTCCATTGTACTTCCAAGAGAACCCCACTATAAAATATTATTTGAAGGAGCAGATGCTGTTGAATATGAAAGTTGTTTCTGTCTTTTCTTCGTCTAGGCACTGCAAAAGCAATATCTTTCAGTATTCTGTTTATTGTGTTGTTAATTTGGAATCCCAACAATATAAACGCTTTTACCTCAAATAATAATAATAAAACAATAGAACACAAAATCTAAGTTAATTCCAGGGCATTGGAACAACAAACAGACCCAATGCAATTCATAAAGGGATTCAACTGATGTTGAACATTAACAAACGACATGCCATGATCCTAACAACATCAGGTAAGTATGTGTCAGAACATCGTTAAAGACGCTTGATGGTGGAATCCATTGAAAGGCTGCCCTCTATTGGCAAATCAGTGTATTGCCAGGGGACGAGATCTTATCAATGATACCGCCGGGTATTTCCGTTGGAATACATACGACGCATGTCATGATGAATGCATGATTATGTAGGTTATGTTGAACGTGTACACTGACCTCTAGAAAGTGAAATAGAGAACTGGGCATATTTGGTCCATAATCTGTTCAGATCTCTATAACAGAGGAATCAAACGAAACCTCCTACGGTCGTAACGTAGGTTTGTTCTTTTTCACAGTTCAGTCAACTTTGAAGTTAAAAATACCTCGAAGGAGATCAAACCAGTCTAAAATCCATATTTCGCGGTAGTGGGGCGGTGACTGAATAACCCATTCCTTTTGATTCTAGCTAGACTGAGATATTGGCTGCTGAAAAAAAAAATTGCTCTTGGTTTCACACTTTTAGTAAAATGCACTGTTGAGAAATGTTTGGTTTTCCTGCCTGAAAATGTGACACAAAGACAACATAGTCTTTAAAAAGATTCTAAAATAAACATATATCGAGTTAACGATTTTAATGGAGATGTCATTGAATGGCGATATAATGGGCACCCAGCCACTTAAAATGTATTGACACAACTTTTAATGTATTGTAGAACAATGACTTGGGTTTTTCAGATGTGAATAAAACACTCTACGTTGAGCCCAGTGATTACAGGATTAGATGTAAGGCTGTTCAGATGTAAAACGGGACTCCCAGGGGAGTAGCCTATTGGTAATTACAAAGAAAACATTTATATAGTTCAGCAATGGCCATTCAATTATGCAACGAAATAATACAATGGCTAGCTGATTCTTATAGCATGAAATCTTCAAATTACTGGCCATGACTCTCGCACTGACATCCATTTTGAGATGACTGCAGAGAAAAGTCTAGCAAGAGAAAAGTTGATGTACATAAAAGGCACATAAAAGTAATATTGACCAATTGGTCAATATCAAGAAAATGTTTGCTTGTTAGATTGAGTGCTGCAGTCCAGCAAAAAGCCATGACTCACATTTAAAAATAAATAATATGTGAAAATTATCACGGGAAACTGCTGTGAAATGCTTAGCCAGTAAACAGAGTGCGCTGGCATATGAATAAGTAGCATAACTTTTTTAAAGGTGGATGTAACGCTTGGTTTGTTACATTTGTTGTGTGTTCTAAAGATCCATACTTCGCTCCTCTTGGATCACTCAGATGGGCACTGTTCAGCTACTGGAGTCATTGCGAAAAAGAAGGTCAAGGGGGGAGTGTAACCGGAATTGAATGGCTAGCCAGTCAGCTGTGAACGCTGGTAAGACATGGAAGTAGTTGTCTCCCACTGACCCACAGTTTTTAATGAATCGAGGGTATCGACGCGCTTTGTGTCGGTTGTCTGTATGTTCAGAGGACCGATGGTTTGCGCGGAGTGTGACAGTCGAACAAGTGGAGGAAGCCCTTAGTTCACACTTATTTAGAGTATTCAAGCGTAAATACAAAATGTAATACACAGGTCTCTCTGCATTATGAAACAAAATATATATATTTAAATTGATGATGCATATGTGATGATGTACATACACTACAGTTCAAAAGTTTGGCGTCACTTACACATTTCCTTCCATGAAAACATAAATGAAATTAGTTCGAATAATAAATAAAGCAAAATTATAGTCATTGACAAAGTTCGAAATCATGATTTTTAATGTAAATGTAATTGTGTCCTTTAAACTTTGCTTCTTCAATGATTGTTCCATGTGTCGTAATTACATGCCTTGCAGGCACTTATTAATTAGGGGCTAAGCAGCAAAGCTGCGAAGCAACTATTGTTTTTCTTCTTTTCAACTTCTTCTTCTGCCATTGGAGTCTATGGCAGCCCATAGAGCCTTGCGGTAAAAAGTTGATTTTTTTTGGCATTCTTGTTAAGGACATTCCCCTCTATCCTTTCTCTAAGTTTCATATTTCTGCCTCACTCACTTTAGCGCCACCA